>CAKAOH010020207.1:0-21919 GCA_916701665.1 Sebastiscus tertius | reverse complement strand
CATCCCAAATATAACTCCTCATGAATGGATGATGAGTGCAGCTGATGCCTTCTAAATGTAAAAAATAAAATAAAAAATACTATGAATTAAATGATGATGCAGGCATTGACAAAACAGTATTGATTCATTAAGATAAGATAAGATAAGATATTCCTTTATTAGTCCCACAGTGGGGAAATTTGCAGTGCAAAGTGGATAGTGCAAAAAACAAGATGCATCAGCTAACACAGTAAAAAAAAAAAGAGCTAAACAAAGTGTAACAAAATATGAACCATTTAAATAGAAGGAAGTATAAAAATAGGAGCTGTATATACAGTATTGACAATAAAAAGTGGAAAATGATATTGCACAGTGAGAATGAATGAATGAATGTTTTTATTTCTAACATCAGCAAATATAACTCTTCATAACTGGATGATGAATGCAGCTGATGCCCTTTAAATGTTAAAAAATAAATAAAAATACTATGAATTAAATGATGATGCAGGCATTGCCAAAACAGTATTGATTAATTATGACTATATGAATGAATGAATGAATGTCTTTATTTCGAACATAAACAGATACAAAATAATAACAAACAAAACAAGAGTAATAGTGTCCGAAAAGGAGTAGGTAGAAGTTAAACTTATATTGTCCTACCCCTTTCTCACTTCTCCTCTATTAACTCATATATCATAGAATGATAATATAATATAATATAATATAATATATAAACTATCCCAGATTTATTTACATCCCAAATTAAATATATATATTGATAAATGTACACAAATGTATAGAGGTGGGCAAACTCCTTCACAAACAGGTGCATCTTTCAATTTCCACCACATCCCTATAGTGTTACAATGAAAAACAACTATATTTTAGAATTCAATAGTTCAATAGTTTATTTATAACACTTTAATTTGATTTAAAAATAAGCTGTATGGTCTGGTGTAATAATAATAATAATAAATAATACATTTATTTATATAGCACTTCTCAAAACAGATGTTACAAAGTGCTTCACAAGACAATAAAAGCAGATAAATAAAGTAAAAGATCTGGTAACTGCTAAAACAGAACATCACAGAACATATCAATAATAATAGAAGTGGTAAAATGGTAGGACAAGTTGATAAAACAAATATACAGCATATATACATAAATGTGTATAAATGTACACATGCATCCAGAAATACCCTTCTACTTATAGGAATGCTATTCTAAAGAAATGTGTTTTTAAAAGTTTTTAAAAGTGGATACAGAGTTAGATGATCATATCTCTATAGGAAGTGCAGTCCAGAGCCTAATATTGATTTGTTAAATTCAAAATAAGGGCAAAAGGACAGACAGCCATATTGCATTTGGTGGTAGATTATCCTGCACACATTCTCATAGTTTGTTTTGTAGTTAATAACCAAAAGAGGCTGGCACAATAGGGCTTGTTGACAATGACAGTGAGCATATAAAGTGTAGTGTAATATCTGAAAGTAAAAAGTTTTATTTATTTATTTTTTTTAAATTGATGGAGCTTTAGTTGGTATAACCGTTCAGGTCAGTCTTATTGTTCCACAAGCAAAACATTATATTGCAGCATTGCAAAAACAGACACATCAAAGCAAACTCATCCAACAACAAACACAATAAAAGCTATAAAAAAATGTTAGAAAAAGTACTGTGCAATAACAATAAGAACAAAAAGTGATTTCAATAAGTAAATACAAATAAAAATAGGAAACTCATATATAAGAACAAGTTAAAAATGAAGACAGGAGCTCTATTTAGGGATGCACCGATACCGGATCGGATATCGGGCCGATACTGACTCAGATAGCTGGATCGGGTATCGGTGGCAATGGGGCTGATCTATTAAATTTACCTCTAAGTTTATATACTATATACATTATATAATGGAATTTTATTATTTTTTTATTTTTTATTTTTTATTTTGAAGATTTTTTTTTACCAAGTTGCTTGTGCATGATTTATTATTTTAATAATAAATAAAAAGAAACAGTGAATTTAAAAAAAAAAAAGTTAGGAGAGCAATGTTAAAGTCAAACCTGATGTTTCCTTACACATAAAAGACTGATCCCAGTCACTTCCACACAGTGAGACATACGGCTTATTAATTTAACACTAGTATCAGATTGGTACTCGGTATCAGCCGATACCCAAAGCCCAGGTGTCGCTATCTAACGTCGAACTAAAAAGCTCTATTACAGTGCAATAGTGCTGGTAAATACAGAGGGTGAAAATTAATTTAGACTGCAAATAATTATGTTCTTCCACATACTTAAACATTGATGTTTGGCTCTATTGCACCTGCCAGAGGAGTCCACACATCTGTCTTAAAGGGAGCAGCTCAAATTCTTTATTTAAGGGATGGTAGGTATCAATGTCAATTATATTTACCTTTTTCTGGACTCTTCTGTTAAAAACGTCTGAAAGTGTGGACTACTCAGATCAGACAAGAACAGATAACTATTAACAAGGCATTATACATCCCGTTCATCCAATATTATGACTCCAGTTGGACAAGGACTACCATCTGCCTTCTCTTCTCATCATTAAGCAAGCGTACAATCTGCAACAGGAAATGATGGGGTGCATTTTATCATTAAACTCAGCAGCAAACATTTACAACACAGTGTCATTAAAACAACAGTGTATGAAACTGTATTGCTGATGTGGACTGATGTGATGCTGTGGATCCACTGTTTAAACATCACACATTATTATATATATAGCTGTTGTAATGAATTGTTATAGAGTGGTATTAACATTTGCTTCTTGTAATCACAGTATGTTGCACCATGTTGTCTTTTTTGAAAGATGTGTTTAGTGGATGGAGTGGATTTCAATTCATGGCCCTGCATCTTTTTCCAAAGCACACTGTACCTGAAGTTGAGCTAATTTGATACAGTAATTAAAGGCACAAAGGCACGTTTGAATTAAAGATGTTGAAATGAATGAAATTTGTCTTTTAAAATGTGTTCATTTGCTTTGTTGCTCATTGATGCAGTGTCATTTATAGATGCTGCAGTCACAGGAGCTCCTGACTGGACTGAAACACGCCTGACTGGATGGACACACGTGGTGAGACAGGGGAAAACATGATTTGATAGATTTGTCACCCGAGCCACAGGATACCTTGGTTTTTAATTGTATTGGACAATCTTCATTAGAGAGAATGAGCGATGGGAGAGATCAGGGCAGCTTCACTTTCAAAAAGCCTTTTTCCGGCCGTTTTTTCACATTGCACAATCAAAATGTCAGCCTACCTTGGTCATTTGTAACATACTAAGTCGCAGTCGATGGCTGCAATGCAGCAGCATGCTGGGGGAAGGGCAAACAGGCTGTCTCCCTTTTAAAAGGATTTTTAAAGAGTCTTGATTAGAAAGTATAATGAGATACCAAAGACACAGCAAAGATGATCTCTCTAGAGACCGATGGAAAACAAATTAAGATGGTGCTTTTGTTTTTAATTATTATTTTTCTTTCAGTCCTCAGAAAGCTCAGTATACCCGAAAGGCACAGGAGTTGGACTCTCCGTCATTGTTTTTTTTTTTTTTTTTGTTCTGACATATTTGAATAATACAGATTTTAATCATGTCAGCACACAATGCTCTGATCCCTTTAACACCAAAGCCTTCCAGCACTGCACATGCATTTGATTTAGAAAATAGCACAGTGTCTGAGCTAAAAAACTGTTCATCGCTTAAGTTTGCATCTGTGTGCATGTGTGTCAGTGTGTGTGATTGCTTGTATGTGGAATATGCAGTTTAAAATCTAGTTTTCAATAGTTATGAATAAACCAATCCCAAAAATCAGAATCACACTGTATCTTCTTACAATAGTAGCTTTCTTTTTTTGCCATGCATTAACAGGGAGTGCTAAATGAATCATGTAATTCAATTATCTTTTTAAACATCAAACACATGTATTAGCCTATATTAAAATTGTGATAAAGAACACAAAGTCAGATTTAATCATTCATTTTACACATGAAAATTGTACCATAATTAAGATTAGGTGCTAAAGAAGTGTAGTGCATGCCATGTCTTGACATAATATAATAGAGTATACTAGAATGGCATGGTCAGCGAGCAGTCATCTAAATAGTGGCCTTTGTTTTCCTCTGTTAATTGGAGCATGTTCCAGGATAGTGACTGGGGGGGAGAAACACGAGACTTCCAGGACAAACAGATGCTCTGCACTAATACTGTGGACAGACACCTTTCATAGGAAACACAGAAACATGAATAGAGGATGAGCTGAACAGAAATAACTGATATGTAGTCAAGTCCTGAGAAAAAGAGACATGGGATTGTGGTGAAACTAGAGAGGCAGAAAGAGTTCGGGCTGATTTGACCTTTTTTGTATTTACACAAAGGCCAGAGTTAGTACTGTTTCTTATGTATTTACACGTTTAAAGGTCTTATTGATCACATTTTTATGTAGACAAATATGTTGTTTTAAAAATAATACATCCACAGAGCTTTTAGAAATGTGCCGAATAAAAGTATGGCTTTTCCTGAAAAAATTATTATGATTGTGAATTAATCATTTTAAAGATTTTGGCGGGTCCAAAATTAATGTTTTCTTTATCTCTGTGAAAGATATGTGACATTTGGTTCCCACTTCTAAGAAGGCTTGTGAGCTAATAGTAAAACAACGTTGGTATCACTTGGTATCTCTGTGTCGTCAGTTAGTGCGGAAAAAATGGACAAATGGCTGAGATTGACGGTAAGTGCCTGGCAACGACTTGTTGTGAAGTAAATGCAATGGAACGGAGGAGGGATAATGAGACATCTAGAGGCTGACTGTTATCAATGTTATCAATAGCACCTTTAAGACATTTTATTGTATTTTATTGATGCACAACTTGATAATTCACAGGCTTAATGAACTTATGTCTCGTGATCCAGCGTGGCTCTCATTTTCATTCCATCCGTCGTGCTACTGTATGTCATCTCTTATTCATGCATACCAATGTCCATTTTAATTAGTCGTTCTGGGTCAAACGTAGACCTCTTCCTGCGTCGAGCAGCGGTGTGGCAGATGTGTGAATGAAATTCATGTGCTATTATTTGAGTGAAAATAGGCCGTTAGAGCCATTGTGATGAGACAACGGCTCTGCTATGGTAATAAAATGTGTCCAAAGAAAAGATGGTTTTAGGGATGTAACAGCATAAATCACTTCAATCTCTTGGCAAAAAATAAATGGTTATGCCTCAAAAGGTTCATCATAAATTAAATTCAACCCCATTATTTCCAAAAAATCAAATGAGGCTTTTCAGTTTATTAGTGTTACAATTAATTATAATAATTATAATTATGATAATTATGCCTGGGCAGGAAAACACATTTCAGAAAACCATCCGTTTGCATGTCAATACACGTTTTTCCCTGTTGCAACTGGTGACGAACAGGAGCATCGTAGCATTACAACAAATTACTAATCTGTGTAGGTTCAGCAGACCTTATACAGCCTGATAATCAGACTCCATTACCATTTGGTTTTCATGTCATTATTCATACTCGACTAATTCTATTTGAATCTGTAAAACAAATCTGAGAGCAATTCAGAGAACCAGACTAGGATGTGTACACTGCACTTCAAGCTTTCTAAATGTGTCATTCAAATGGAGGCTTTACTCACAGCAATCAGCTATTGCATCGCTAATAAATTATACTTTTATCGCCTGTTCATGAGCATTGGCCTTGGCAAATCTGGTAAATTTGAGCTTTGATAAAAACTGAAATAAATATCTGCTGAAGTCACTTTAAAAGGTCCAGTCTGTACATTTGAGTGGCTGTACATGATTGAAGTAATGCTTTAGTTTAATGTCTTTCTCAACCTTTGGATCAGATTTGAAACAGTTTTTACATTAGAGTATACGGTTTATAGTCATATTGATATACAGTAAACAAAATGTTACAGAATTAAAAATAAAAACCTTACAGATATTGTCTTGTTATTATTATTATATAATAATAAAGATGTGTCAGTCACTTCCAGACTGATAGCAGGTTGTGTTTTGGTTTTTGTTGTTCAGGATTTTAGTCATATTTGAATCAGGAAATGAGCCTTTAAGCTCCGTTGTTTATGCAAGACTCTTTTCAAATGTCATTATTTTCTAATCCCCTAAGTGTCTGGTGTTTTGAAGAGGACATTTTTAACTATAACTTGAGGGAAGCAACAGTTAATAACACATAACACACTGCAGCCACGTCTTCTCCTGCTTCTCAGTCCTATTCTGCTGTTTGGACCTTCATCTTGCATAACATGTTAATTATTGGCCACCTCAGCGTGGCAACATGACTTCCTTAATCATCAAGAGGACTTTCACCTCAGCTTGACAAGATAAGTCTTCTATAACTTCACATCAGAAGTTGTATTTCATCTACTACATTTACTTTTATGTTTAAAGATATCGCCTCTAGAATTTAACAGGTGTGTCATTTTTAGAAATCAGTGTTCTTATAGATTATTGTTCAACAACAACCACATCAAACTGATTATCTTCTATGTTTCCGGACCTTATTAATTAGTAGAAGAAAATCCCTTCCCAGCAATGTCAGGGAAGGGACTTGACAGAAATGTGATTCACTGTCCCACCTTGTGGCCAAACCTAAGAATGACCTGGACTGCTCGGAGGAAAAGGTAATTGTTATGGTTTTCTATTAGTGTGCTAAATCAGTAAATGTTGGTCCACTTTGATAGTTCATAACTAGATGTTAAACACATTGAGGGTATGTACTCAACAAATGGAGGCATACACAGCTGAGATTTAAAGAGAATTCGTTAGATGACAGACTTCTCTAAAGTCTAAAATTAGATGTGCATGAATGGGAAGAAGAAAAAAAAAAGATTTCCTGCTGACTTCTTTGAGCTCTGTTTCATCTCGGCCCATGCTGAGGCGTCAACAGAGCCACTGGACATTTGATTTTCAGATGACAGTGATTTAGATATCCTTTCACAACTAATTAGACTCTATCCCCAATTTCGGTGTCCCAAATCATCCTTCTTCTTCTTCTCAATTATGCACTGGCATATATATATTTAGCAGAAATGTTCCATATAGATCGCAAATTAAACATTTTTGACACTGCTGGACAACTCAAGGCTGGAAGACGACATATTACTGGTAGCATACTACTATAGAAACACTTCCTGTTACTGTCTACGTTCCGACTCAAAGCAAGAACAAGCCCTTCTTATAGTCAAACATACTTTATTATGAAAAACACACAGGGGCTCGGATCCTGCACAATTAATATCAAATATTGCACAAAAGCATTCATGCTGTTAAAAGTGTACATCAGTATCAGGAGGGGTATTTTACACAATGTAATAAAGTCTCTTGCCATCATTCTGCAGATGACCCACATCATAGCCAAATACTGATTGTCTTTAATATCATTATTTCCAACACCAAAATCTCCTAAAAATAAAGCAATGATAATGCCAAGATTGGATTTCATGGAGCAGCAAGGAAACACAAAAAATACATATTGTATATTTTGACAAGATAAGCAGTGCATAAAGGAGGAAGAACTGTGAATGTAGATTATTTTCATGAAAGCCATCTAGAAATTATCCTGGAATGATAATCAGTGATTTTTAACAGAGCTAGGTTTTACTGGCTATATTCTGGTTTTTGGTCTGCAACTAACAATTATTTTCATCATTGATTAATCTGTTGATTATTTTCTCGATTAATCAATTAGTTGTTTGGTCTATAAAATGTCAGAAAATGGTGAAAAATGTGGATCAGTGTTTCCCAAAGTCCAAGATGACGTCCTCAAATGTCTTGTTTTGTCCACAACTCAAAGATATTCAGTTTATTCTCATAAAACCAGAAAATATTCACATTTAAAAAGCTGGAATCAGAGAATTTTGACTTTTTTTTTTTTAATTACTTAAACCGATTAATCGATTATCAAAATATTTGGCAATTAATTTAACAGTTGACAACTAATTGATTAATCGTTGCAGCTCTATTTTGGTTGGTCTCACACCTTCTCACAGTAAAAACTGAAGCCCAGGACAGAATACATGGAAATCAGTCAGGATGTTTGTTCTCTGTTATTCAGTGTTGGTTTAGGACGGCTTTCCATTTCAAAATGGTATTTTACCTGGAAAAGAATCTGCCTTACGGACTGTGCAAATCTACTTCACTGGCTACGTTTACATGTGTAGAGTAACAAGGATCCGATCAAGCTATTTACATAATGTGTCCTTGATAGCTTGCAATCGAGAATTCCTGTTGAATTCTGCTTTAAAGGGATACTCCACTGGTTTGAAAGACATTTACCAGGCAGTCAGAGTTCAACGGAAACATGCGATTGGTTGCATTATGTGAAATGTGGAATCCAGCATTTTTGGGGCTTGGTACATACTAGGGGATTAAACATCAGGGTGTCTCAGTCTCTGCTGCATTAAAGGTACAGTGTGTAGGATTTGGCAGCATCTAGTAGTGTGGTTGCAGATTTTAACCAACCGAGTACCCCTCCTCTCACTCCTCCCTTTCCAAGACTGCGGTAACGTGAGCAACCGAGTGCAAAGCCTTGATAGCGCTGTTCGCCTCGCTCAGAGGCCATCCTTACCATAATAACACTACTTAAGGAGTAACAGAAGTCAGACGACGGCTGGTGCTACAACGGGTTTACACTCTGCGGCTCACGTTACCGCAGTTAAACAAGCGTGTCGGAAAACTACGGTGGCCTCCAGGTGACGAAAAAACGTGAAAGTCTCTCTCTAGAGCCAGTGTTTGGTTTGTCTGTTCTGAGCTACTGTTGAAACAAGAGGACCAGCTCCCTATGTAGATATGAAGGCTCATTCTAAGCTAACGAAAACACAACGATTCTTAGTATCTAATTTCTGCTAATAGATTCCCCGAAATGCAACACACTGTTCCTTTAATTGAACATTCTTATTTCAATCTCCCTCTTGTTAGTCCCCAAAGTTTATGGCAATATGGTATGAAAGCTTTGCTCTTTATTTAATCCTTCCCTCTTTCAATGAGCAATAGCAAGTCACTTTTAATAGAAAGAGAAAAATAATTATTTCAAAAATGATCTGTGAAACGTGTAGCGCCTGATAATAATGATGTTACGCACGACTACCTGTCAGGCTGCACCCAGCTGAAAAATGTACAGATGATTCTTCGTTAAAAAAGCAGTGAGATGTTTATGTGCCACGGTGAGATGTTAGTATTAGAGTAAGCCTGGTGTCAGTGTTCTTACAATCACACTACATTATTCTGTGTCATGACATGTGTTAAGTTGAAATTACTTCAGTAACTGTTTTTTTAGAGTGGACTTCTCTGCTTCCTGGACGAGAGAGGAAGTTCTCCTACGGCACGCTGTCGGTCTCCTCAGCCTCCACCAGGTAGGACCGGTCTGTGTCCAGAACTCGGAACGGAGGGTGGTACTCGAACGCCGTGAGGATGCTGGAGCCGAAATTGTGCTTCTGATGCAGGAACCAAATAACTACCGAGACTCCCATGATAGCCACCACACTGAGAATGACCAGGGCGGACAGCCACGCGCTGGCCTCTGAGGAGAACAAGCAACAATGCAAGGAAGGTCGGTACTATAAACACTAAATCACAGAGGAATAAGTAAAGTAAGAACAGCTCAAAAGGTCGACTTACTCGGCTTGGCTTCCTCTGCCTCTGAAGAAAAAAAAAAAACACATTGTGAGGCAAACAATCCCAAACATTTTTTTTGAAAATTCTTCCTTCACACTCATGGACTCGCTTTCAAGATTAAACAGCTATTCAACAGGTCTGAAAGACATTAAATGTTGCATAAAAAAAAGACTTAAATCTTACTCTGATTCGTCTCACAGACCACGCCATTCTCCGCCTGTTCCAGGCAGCTGACATTTTCCCACTTTCCCGTGTTGCTGTGCAGAGCCACGCATGTATCCAAGGCCAAGAGGTTTGATGGCGAAGGGCTGTCCTCCCAGTTACTGAATCTTACAGGTGTCTCACCGAACCACTTCATGACGTCAGCTGACAACATACACCAATTAGTACTCGAGCATGACGGGCAACGAGAATACAGACAATATTGTCCCTTTTGCTTTGACTTTGGTTGTCCTTCAGCATTCACACAAACTACACTGAACTGTGTTTCAAGTAAGGGATAATGTACAGCGAGCTGGTCATTGCTCATGATATCCGCTGTGCAGAGGATTGTGTGTCAGAATAGCCAGAAAAGCATGCTGGCTTGCAGATGTAGTAGGACATCCTGGTATTTTTGGCATACTGCATTTTGATATATTGGGACATACTATTTTTTTTTTTTTCTCTATGGGTATTGGAACGCAACGAGTGTTTCCCTCCTCTGGATTTGCAATACTTGAAATGTGATTTAGAGTTTCTGGAGGCTTAGCATCCCCCCCTATGGTGCCTCCACTGACTGCTTGAGAAAAACAGGATTTCCTGAAGTCGTGCCAGGATTTAAAGACAAGGATGAGTAAGTGTTGTCATGTGACACAAGCTTTCAAAGGAAGGTGGAATAAAATAGAAGGCAAACAAACAAACAAACAAACAGCGCCTCATATTCTCTAAATCAAACACGTGTTTCAAGAAAATTGAGGAATAACTAAAACACAGAGCAGACAAAAAAATAAGAATATTTATCTTTACTCTTGAGTTAATATATATATTTTTTTTAAACTACTGTCTCCGGGGTCAAGAATAAACTTTCACACTTAACTCTGAAGCCGACATGGACAGGAAGTCTGAAAAGTGCTCAGAAATATGTAGATAAGTTGACCTTGAGTTAAACATTTTGTGTAGAGTTAAGAGTTTATTGAATACCAACAAAGAGACAAATGTTTACTTATGATAAATGGACTTTGAAAGCAGTGCAAATGTTTGTTATTATAATCCTGGGTTTTGCTTGTTTTTTTTCTTCCTTTCTTTATCTCTAGTATTTCTTGTTTGGAAATAGTATTCTTTTCTTTCTTTTAGATAATTTAAAAAGTATGTATGTTGGTTTGTAAATTGTAAATTGGTGGCAAGCATATACAGCTGTCTTTAATTTCAATGTTAGATGGGTTCCTTTTTAAAAACCCAGAGGGTTTATTCAACCTACCTGTGCATTTTCTTGTGTTATTGTATTTCTTTTCTATTTTGTTGTATTTTATTATATGCACAAATAAAGAACTGAACTGAACTTTGAGACAGATCACTTTAGAATTGTTACAAACATCTGAAACAATTTGACACATTTGAGAAAATTCGATTTTATCTTTTGGAGGTTAGCCAGCATGTTTTCACAGTCCTCCGGTCACATAGTACTTACCGTTTGTGTCATAATACATCCCCAGCCACACGTTGACGTTGTTTTTCCACACCTCTGGGCTGTATTTGATGATGAAGTCATTCTCCTCAGCGCTCTGGATGGTCAAAAGCTCTAGAAAAAGCAGAGCAATGTATGACAACAGAATCAAACACACATGAGAATACATATTAGTCCACTTGTCAAGATATTTGAAAATAAAATGTCTCAGGTACCAAATCCGTGGCAGAGGGTTTTAGCTCTGTCAAAAGTGTAGCTTTTGATTTTGTCTTCTTCTCCGTGGACAAAGTGGTAACATCCGTCTCCAAACGGCACCCAGGTGCGTCCATCTGCAGGGCAGTCTGAGGAAAAACCAAGGGACAACCCAGTGATGGGAAGATTTGGCATCGGACCCACCTAGATTTCTTTTAGCTGCATGTGTGCATCTGTTTAGGAGGATTTATGCCATACTACAGGAGGATAATTAACAAAATATCTCATGAAATATCACAAACAAACAACTAACCAAATCACCATTTTAAAGGGGACACATCATGCTTATTTCAAGGTTCACACTTGAATTTTTGGTTCCTACTAGAACATGTTTACATGCTTTAATGTTCAAAATACACATTATTTTTCTCATAGCATCTATCTGAATATACCTGTATTCACCCTCTGTCTGAAATGCTCCGTTTTAGCGCCCGTCTCTTTAAGAGAAAAAGCTGAAAAAGCCCAGTCTGCTCTGATTGGCTTGCGAGAAAAATATGTTGCACCTTTGCAATGGTAGTTTTCAAGTTGTGGGCGATATACCCTAATGAGCTGCATGTGACAAAGGAAGGGGAGCCAAATCTAAACGGCTTGTTGAATCACATGTTTTCTGATCTAGACAGCCCACAAAAACTGACTGGGTTGTCTTATTTTTGTCACAGTTTGTGGGTTGGTAGGCACTCCAGATACCGACATGTATGTGCACATGCACTGAAAAATTTTGTTTTTAACGTAGACTGTATATAAGAAGTGGAAGTAGTCACCGTAACGCCACCTATTGGATTGTGGACTGCCGTTTTGAAGCCTCGAGTTTGGCATTTAGGCCGTTGCCATCTTGGTTTTTTGCAACCAGCAGTGACACCAGAGGGTGGAGCTAAGTACAACCGAATGCTGAATAAGATGTTTTCAGGCAACCATAAAGGTTATAATTAACATTCATGAACTGAAAACACACTGAAAGGGCTAAAGTTGTAAGACGAAAACCTGGACAACTCCCTAAAGCATCCCCTGCTTTATGGTCTATTTGACTCTAAATGGGACCATAATTTACTAAATGAACATCATGTTGTATTGAAGAAGACTTGAAACTAGTGATTGAGACCATAAACTCATGTTTACAATGTTTACTGAGGTAATAAATCAAGTGAGAAGTAGGCTCATTTTCTCATAGACTTCTATACAATCTGACTTCTTTTTGCAACCAGAGGAGTCGCCCCCTGCTGGCTGTTAGAGAGAATGCAAGTTTAAGGCACTTCAGCATTGGCTTCACTTCTCAGACCCCAGAGTTAATCCACTGGTTTTTCATGATATGTTCCGTTTGAGATGCCACAACAGCTTTGCATCATGTTTGGTTGGATAGTTAATAATACTGTTCTACAACCCTGACCAGGCTGTACACGTCTGTACTGTTGAAACTACCCTTTCGGTTAGTTTTAACTTGTGACCACTGTTCCTCTTTTTCAATTCAGTTTGCGTCTGTGAAATGATGTCATGCTTTTCTAGACTGTTCCACTTGTTGTTTTTTCAGCTGCAGCTGTTATTTGGGATCAGATTATTGTTCCCAGCTCTCAGTGGTGGAATGTAACCAAGTACATTTACTCAAGTACTGTACTTAAGTACAATTTAGAGGTGCTTGTATTTTACTTCCTCTACATCTCAGAGGAAAATATTTTAGTTTTTAATGCACTACATTTTTTATAGGTCACACTGCACAACAGTGTATAAAGTAGTTAAAATGAGCTACACCTTTACCAGCTGCAACAATAAAAAGATGCACACATTAATGCATCAATAAATATAATCCAGTAATATAATATATATGATTATGAAATGGACCATTCTGCATAATTAATACTTTTATTTTTGGTACTTTAAGTATATTTTGATGGTAATACTTTTGTACTTTCACTTAGGTAAGATTTTGAATGCAGGACCTTTACTTGTATGAGAGTATTTTTACTCTGTGATATTAGTACTTTTACTTAAAGGTACAATATGTAACTTTCAGAAAATCCTTGTTATTAATGACACTGGTGGCCATTAAGTGAACTGCGGTTGGCATTGGCCGGTTGCTTGTGTACGTGCTTGCACTCCGTAGGCGCGAGCAATCTTCCTGGGAATCGGCCAAAACAGTGACGTGACAAAGTCAAGTCAGCACACTGACACACTGACAGCTGTTGATGCCTGTTGGGGGTTTGCCATGTTAGATTTGAGCATATCTTTTATACTAAATGCAGTACGTGTGAGGGTTTCTGGACAATATTTGTCATTGTTTTGTGTTGTTAATTGATTTCCAATAATAAATATATACATACATTTGCATAAAGCAAGTATATTTTCCCACTCCCATGTTGATAAGAGTATTAAATACTTGACAAATCTCCCTTTAAGGTACATTTTGAAGAGATAAAAAAATGTGCTATTAATTTGTGATTAATCATGCAATTCAATATTTTAATCGATTGACAGCCCTATCACAACCTGTTCACACATTGGCAATACAAAGCAATTAATATATGTAAATTGTTACATATAGGACCTTTAAGTGAAAGATGTGAATACTTCTTCCACCACTGGCAGCTGTTGTCTCTCTCAAGATAAGTTACTATCAAACACACATTTATCTCACAAGTTTATCTGAGATGTCTCATACTTGTAGCAGTGTTTTAGCTGGTAATAAACTTAGTTTACAGTTAATGTACCCATTTAAATGACAGCATTGTTTCACATGACCTTACTGTCCAAATTAGCCATGAGGCACCTTCAGGCAAAATACCAAAAAATGCTGCCCTGCAATACACCCACCCCTAGAGGGAAAGCACTGGCTCTATATTTGCTTTTACAACTGTGCAATTGTGTGGCAACATGGGGAAGCACACGACTTTCAACTTACACCAACGTTGGTTATAAAGTTAAGTTCACACATGCAAAAACAACAGTGTGTCGACATTCAGGGAAATCTGTTATCTAACAGTGATGCATTCATGTCTACCTCCGAATCCAGAGCTACTAGGAAGCGTTAGCGACACTAAGCAAACACAAGTACAAAGAGCAAAGTTAAGGTACTTACTGTATCACACAGGCCTACGCATTGCTACATTGTTACAACCACAGATCTGCCTGCTAAAACATTAATATAGCTTCGGAGCGAAGATCCAGATTTAAAGTCTCTTACCTCCTGTTGAAGCCAGCTGCAGCTGAACAACCAACACAAACACAGCGCAGATTACTGACAGAGAGCAGCGGTTTGTCCTCTGTGACTCCATGACAGCGAACATATCACTCGTGTGCTGCAGCACCAAACTAGTTTCTGACTGTTGCTCGACTCTGGTGTCGTGATCAGATCCCACCCACACATTATACACACATGCAGCATAACCGCTCACAAACATGGCCTCAACACTGCTCTAATGAATGCAATATAAACCCACTAAAATGCACTCATTTCACCTGTTTAAAACCTAATACTTATCGAGACATTGCTTTTACATAACTGGCAACAAAAAAAGAAGCAATTTTAACATTATTATCTCCAAATTTCTAACAAAAAAAATGAGCAGGTAGATAGTTTATGCAAATTTTGTTTAGAAAAGCCTTCTGATAATTCAGCTGTTGTATTTGATTAAAAATAAAATAAAAATAATAATAATAAAATACTAAAATCCTCCAGGCTTAGATTATGTTGCACACATGAACCACCAGGGGGTGCTGGGTTGCTGGGTTTTATACTGCATTAATAAACACAACATAAACTCTCTAATATGCACTAATTTCACCTGTTTACAACCTAATATTTATCAAGACATTGATTTTTACACAACTGGCAACAAAAAGAGGAGCAATTTTAACATTATTTTCTGCAAATTTCTAGCAAAAAAAATAATAATGTATGCAAATTTTGTTTTGGAAAAGCCTTCTGATAATTCAGCTGTTGTATTTGATTAAAAATAAAATAAATTAATTAATAAAAAAAACAGTCCTCCAGGCTTAGATTATGTTACACACATGAACCACCAGGGGGTGCTGGGTTGCTGGGTTTTATACTGCATTAATAAATACAACATAAACCCACTAATATGCACTAAATTCACCTGTTTACAACCTAATACTCATCGAGACATTGATTTATACAACTGGCAACAAAAAAGGAACAATTTTAACATTATTATCTGCTAATTTCTACCAAAAAAAATTAGCACTTTGATAATTTATGCAAATTTTGTTTGGAAGAGCCTTCTGATAATTCAGCTGTTGTATTTGATTAAAAATAAAATAAAAAAAATAATAATAAAATACTAAAATCCTCCAGGCTTAGATTATGTTGCACATATGAACCACCAGGGGGTGCTGGGTTGCTGGGTTTTATACTGCACAAATAAATACAACATAAACCCTCTAATATGCACTCATTTCACCTGTTTACAACCTAATATTTATCAAGACATTGATTTTTACACAACTGGCAACAAAAAAAGGAGCAATTTTACAATTTTACCATTATTATTTGCAAATTTATAAAAAAAAAATTAGCATGTTTATGCAAATTTTGTTTGGAAAAACTTTCTGATAATTCAGCTGTTGTATTTGATTAAAAATAAAATAAATAAAAATAAATAAAAAAATAAAATACAGTTCTCCAGGTTTAGATTCATTTGCACACATGTACCACCAGGGGGTGCTGGGTGTGCACTCAAGTGTTTTATACTGCACAATAAAACCATGTTCAGTTTTCTGAATCTGCTCTTTTGATTCATAGAATATGATATTACATAGCAAAATATTGCAAGAAGAATTAAATGTTCAGATGAAGGCTGTGATATGTGTAAATAATAAAATAATTATTCAACTATAGCAAGTGTCGTCTTCAAGCTTTTTGGACATTATCTAAAGTCATAATAATGGTCGCAAAATGGTGTAAAATTGCATAGTTTTGAGTCAAATACCCTCAACAAAACAAATTGCTAGCCTGTTGTACAAAGCAAAGAGATGACCTGTGTATTTAAAATCACAAGTGTTAACTGCCCTCCAGTGGTCACTGTGAAGAACTGCAATATTAAATACATAAAGTTAGCATTAATGCAGTCATGTTAACATACTCACACTTCTATACGTGTTCTTAGTACATGATGCAGAGCTTTATATTGTTTTAGCAAAGTATACATTAGAAATACATATACTTTCAACATACACAAAGGTGTAGTTACTTGTGGTCACCGTAGGAGAAGGGCAGTGTATAGTCATAGCAATGATTATGATGATAATAACATGAGAAACACACAATATTTACTGTAATTATTTAATATTATACAGAGTTTTTTTTAGGGATTATTTTGTTTACATAAAGGAAAAGAAGCACAACATCCCAATAGTGTTTTCCTTTGTATTTCACATATTGTGTTGACAAGAAGATTCAAGGGATTAACAATAAACCACTGCTGTTAAATTTGAGGTAAAATAATAAAGCAATAAATTAAACAATAAATTAACTGGTACTGCCCTAAACATGCTGTATTACTACACAATTGCATCATATTGCATTAAATATAAGTGTTTCTGTTATTTTGGGAAAATTATGACATCAAAATGAATCACAGAGTTGAATCAACAGCTCTCCACACACCTCAACAAAACCTGAAGAGCTAAGATTTGCAATGGTTGTATTTATTGTTGGGGCTGTACAGTTGATTGTATTATGTTGTTGTGTCCACCCCCTGCATCTACTATTATTAACATATTTAGTCAAGTGTCAGTCAGCCGCAACAAATAGTGCAACAACAGGACAACAATGCTGCCTGAATAATCACAGTCAAGCATCAGTGGATAAGAAAAAGCAGATCCCTCTTCCTAAACTTCAGATTATAAAGGGTCTGAATGGATGTAGGGTGCTTCCTACCTGAGCAGGTGAGGAGGGAGGTGACAGCAGAGAGCTTCAGGGTGGTTGTTGTTGTTCAGAGAGGAGAGGGGAGGTTTCAACTCCATCCCTTGTAGGCGCAGGTGGCACAAACACAGACAGCTGGAGCGTGAGTTTTGCTCCTCGTCTGGAGCTGGTGGCTTCCCGTAGGGTGGCACAACACCCTGCAGGGTACCGGGGGGACCCATCTGCCATGGCAAGGCCTGCTCACAGACACCCCCATCCACCCAGCCTACGCCAAACCTCCTGATACCCACAACTCACCCTGTCCAGGCCACCCATGTTGTCAACAATACAATATGACAGTGTTTATATAGTCCTTAGCAGGTCCTCACCCTATGGGTTGAAAACATATCAATTCAAAGATACTCAACAAAGCTAATAGGAACATCTTGCTCAGAGGTTGCAGAATAAATTTCCTTTATCAGAACTGAGACACGGCTGAGCTTAAGTTATTATAATTGATGGCATAGAGGACTGCAATGGTCTGATAGCTATTTAATATAGGATAGGTGGACAAGTATCTTTTGATGACGCCACATTTTAGAGGAAAACATCACGTTAGCTTTTGAGTCTATGGCAGATGATTTCTTCCCAGTTGTTAGAGATAATAATGTCTCATTAATTCACTGAGTGAATATCTGAAATACTGGTTAATACTGGTATGTGTAAGGTAGGAAACAGTCCCCGTCACATTAATGGAGTCTGTATTTGGGAGAAAAATGACAGCGAAGTGACCTCTGTCAGCTGCTGCGTTGATGGGGGAACTAAACAGATGTTGTTTTCTCTTATTCCATTTTTTATTTTTTTTAACTTGTCTGAAAACCACTCAAGTAGGTTATCTTGAATCTGCCCTACAGTATGTTTAAAAATAACAATAAAGATAACAAGATGTTAAAAGCAGAGCTAGAAATGAGCTTTCTTTATATCTCTGATGTGTTGTGACATTTCTGTACACTTATCCATACATTTCTGTTTGGCAATCTCCACGTTTTGTGACATTATTTTCAAACTGCCTGAAGAAAGGTAATTCATTAACGCATGCATATTTTCCAAATTCTGATGAGGCCAGATTCCTTATTAAACACAAATCAAAATGTGAGAGACAAAGTGAGAGACTTGGATTTCAGCCCTCCAAAGCTGCAGCCAAGCTCCAGTAACAACCATCATCATATGACAATTTATTGTTGAACTATTAAAAAAATATTTACTAGCAGGCTACACAAATATTATGCATTTTCTAGGGCTGTCAATCAATTAAAATATTTAATCTTGATTAATCCTGATTGTCGATAGTTAATCACGATTAAACGCATTGTTCAAAATGTACCTTAAAGGGAGATTTACGTATTTAATACCCTCATCAACATGGGAGTTGGCAAATATGCTTGCTTTATGCAAATATATGTATATATTTATTATTGGAAATCAATTAACAACACAAAACAATGACAAATATTGTCCAGAAACCCTCACATGTACTGCATTTAGCATAAAAAATATGCTCAAATCATAACAGCTGTCAGTGTGTCAGTGTGTTGACTTGGCTATGACTTGCCTCAAACTGCATGTGATTATCATAAAGTGGGCATGTCTGTAAAGGGGAGACTCGTGGGTACCCATAGAGCCCATTTTCATTCACATATCTTGAGGTCAGAGGTCAAGGGACCCCCATGCCAGTTTTTCCTCGCCAACATTTTTAGTTTCATATGATGCCAGTATTGAGTTGTGTTAAAGAAATTAGTGTCATTAAAATAAATTTGCGTTAATCCATAATTTCATCATCAATCCAAGGTTAGCAGCAACCGGCTAAACTCAATCAAATGGAAAAACAGGAGTACTGTGGGTTCAGGATGAAGAACAGAAGCTCGTCGTGACAATAAAGATGATATCACAATGGATTAAAAGTTGAAAATTTCGAAAAGTTTTATTCAAAAATGTCAAAGAAATGAAAAGAATAAACCTTAGGCAACATTCTACTGAAAACAACAAAAGTCTTTGGCTTTAGCAAACACTACAAAACAAAATGACAGAGGAAAGATTCCTTAAACTGTACATACAAGTTACCACTGGCAATGGTGTGGCACAAGTAAAAAAAAAAAAAAAAGAATAAAAACAATAAACTTTCATATAGCTCTATGAAAATCTCTTATTTCCTCAAGCTGTCTGTACAACAATCTTCATAAATTAGAACTTTTTTCATATAACTTAATGACTGTTCAACATGGTGGTTACTTATATGAGCAATTTTTCTTATGTGCACCTCTGCAACTCTTGACCCAGATACTATGGCACTTGGTTCAGACACCACTAGCAGCATTAACCTCACAAGACAGTATTACTTCTCAGTCTCAGGCTTTACACAGAAATCTCAAGTATAATCACAGCGGCCCTTTACATTTGTTGCACACCCGAGCTAACGACAGAGGAAATGCTGCTGCGAGTAGACCCTGGACAAAGCAACAAACATGTTCGTTTAAAAAGGAGCACAGATCCAGTGAACACCACGACACTTTTGTTTGTTGTCATTGTTGGTCTTTTTTTAAATCAGCCTCTGAATCTATTGGCATAAAAGCAGCAGATCTTTTAAAACTGAATGTGTGAACGTGAGTAGAAACATGTTGTCGCCCACCCTAATGATTACAATAATACATCATAAAAAAATAGGTCTGAAGGAAAAATCAAAAAGTATTCAAAACAACCTAGAAGGAAACAGCTGTATGTGGCCAGCTCCTGAGCGTGGCATTTGGTCTGGAAGGGCGGGCTGGACCTGCTAACCCGACCTAGTACAGAGGAGAAAGAAAACTCTGAGGTAGATAACTGGTCTGACTGACCACCAGGTCGAATCACAGGCTTATCGGAGGATACCAGAATCAGAAAGCCTGCTTTAATCCACTGTGATCAAAACATTAGCTAAAAAAGGTGATAGAATTTATTCTCTTTTTATCTTAATCTCTGCTATAATGTTGTAATTTCAGTACTTATGAAATCAATCTGTGGCACTTGTTGGATCCAGGCCTTCCTGCATGCTTGTGTGTGTCCGTACTATACTATAGAGTGCTGCAGGAATGAGTCCTAAAACCAAGGAAACGAGTTAGCATTTTAGCACTTCCGGTTCCCTCGTCTGGAAGTCAATGGGTTTTTAAGTTAGAGGCCTGAGATAAGGTCTGTGGTTAACACAAGCTTAAGTTTTGTTCAACAACATAAAATGTGTCAGTAAATATCCCACCCGTGAATTAAGTTTTTACGTGTCTTAAAAAAGGCGGTTGCTAAACATCATCACACCGACTCGTCCTCCTTTACAGCCTCGTTGTACTTGTGTCCATGTGACCGTGGTGTTGTACGTTAGCTTTTTACTTCCGCCGATTGCATTCACCCTTCAAAAATCATAAAGGTGTTTATTTGTGAAGATTATCTTTCTGAACAAAACGTGTTAAGTATCATAAACGTGTGTTTGCCACAGAGCCTATTTTCTGCAATAATCCAAAACCCAAAGGAAAAATCCCATTGTCTTTTTGTCGGGGGGGAACCAGGGCGATGCTAACTTCCTGGTTGGCCTACAAAAATGACATCATCCCTGGAGCGCTCTATCACCTATTTGAAAACTGAATGTAATTGTACAAAAAAGGCACACTGTCCAAACTGCGATCTAGTTTGCAGAGTCACTTGTGTTCTGGTTAAAAGAGACAAATGATTTCCTCAGTGTACTAGCTCACAATCTTTGGTGAAGTTAAACTACAATTGAAAGAAAGTGCCTAGTTTGTTTGTTTCCTATCAAAGAGCGAGGTGCAATAAAATACACACATTCATCTAATTTTACTCGCTGAACTTTTGCCTAAGCTCTATTACAAGGCTTTGATGAATTTTGTTTGTTTTTTTTGCACAATCATAAGTCTATGTTCTCCTGTTAGTTTTTTTTCAAATAAAAGTGAAAAAGACACACCCCATCAAAAATAACAATCACCCCAAAAAAGACAAAAACACGACTGACAAACAAAATACATTTGCCCCTTCTCATTCCAAGTTCAATTTCAGCTAATCTACAATACCAAGTAATCAAGAAGGCAAAAAGGTAACACAATCCAACATCCAGAAACATGTAAGGTCTTCTTACGAAATAAATATTACATCATCAGATGGGGAGTTATTTCATTTAAAATGTCTTCTACTTTTCTATCCGTTTTGGAGGGAAAAGCACATAAATTTAATTTAAAAACGTCCTACGTAGCTCATTTCCAAGGCTCTCAACATGTTATTGCTGCTCTCTGTGGCGTTCTGTACAACTACTGTATCAAAACTATGAAGGCAAATTTGAATCAGACAGCAAGATCAATCTAAAGTACTAAGAGAAATCACTTTACAAGAAAACAACACGTAACACTTCACCATAGCAACACTCACACAGCAAGCACAAAAACATCATTTTCAAAAAAAGTCTGGCTGAAAAAA
>CAKAOH010020206.1:0-74302 GCA_916701665.1 Sebastiscus tertius | reverse complement strand
GACAGTTGATTTCATGTTTCACGCTCTCTTCATAATGGAATAGACTCATTCATTCATGCACTGATTCATGTCTCATTTAGCGGTCGCATCGGTGGAACCTCTTCTGCACCCCAGGGAAGCCTCAGGAACATTTATACTCTTATGCTCTGCACGGGGCTTCAACCCTCAAATCACATGGCCTTCTGAGTCTCAGTCAAGATCTCCATCAACTAGTGAAGTCATCAGCATGGGTGCAGACGGACGTGTGGCAGTAACCAGTCAACTTCACATCCCTGACACAAAGTGGAGCACGGGGAAGGTCTTCACTTGTCAAGTATCTGACAAGACTCTGAAAAAACCTGTCAAGAATGACATCAGCATCTGCTCAGGTAAAATAAAAACATTATTGCTGTAGAATAAATATATTCACACTGATTCTAAGCAGTGAGATTGAGCCGAATATGACGGAGTGGGTCGCTGGCTCAAAGTTTACATGCAAGTCCCGTCGTAAAGATCAGGAATTTAACAAAACAATAAGTATTTGTAAAAGTAAGTATGCTACTGTCTCAGAGCGCAATATGAAAACTGATGAATGTTTTAAGACAATAAAATGCTTTTTTTTTTTCCTGCAGTCCTTTCAAGAGCCCCTCCCCCCATCCGTGTGGAGATTCCCAGCTTCAAGGAAGTAATGGAGGCGGAATCTGACGTGAAAGCAACATGTTCGGTCCGCACGGTTCTCAATGCCAAGGTGACCTGGGAAGTCCCAGAGGGTAGGACCGCGGCCCCGGTCAAAAACACAACTCATATAAAAAGTCAAGTGACGGTTACCTCAAGTCAATGGAAACAGCTCAAGTCTATAACATGTCAAGCTGAACATAAGTGCTTCTCATCCACCAAGGTGACTGTGAACGTTACAGGTAAGATGACTATATCCACCTTATTCCTATAGCCAACCACTGAATAATTTGACATTTAAAATGTTCATTAATCTCCGTTGAAATCATGTCCTGCGCTCCGTACGGAACACCGTTGAGCTTAATGATCTTCCTACACAGGCGGAGGCGTTACTTTTCACCACTTTTCTCAAAAACTCTTGGTCCAAAAGACATCAGTCAAAGTGTAGACTGTCTGATGGATATTCACCCGGAGAATGAGCACACAAACACGCTCGTCTGGCTCTTAACAACAGAGGAGTGCTGCCTGGCGTGGCGCTGAAGGGCGTTAAGTGTACGGAACACCGTACCAGGGCTCCTCAAGGACATTTTAGAAAATACAAATTTAACCTCAGTTAAATATCTGTTCGAAATAAAGCAGGATTTGGTCAAATGAAGGTGAATTACTCTTCAAAAGAAGGCGGTTAGCCACTATGGTTAGCCTACGGGACTAATTAGCTTACTGCTACTTCCGCTACCTCACCGGAAGTTACGCCCGTAATCATTTCTTTACAGTAACGCCCCCGAGAATAAGGTGGATACAACATAAAAATCAAACGTCTTGCGACAATAATGAATAAACTTTGTTTTCTTTCTGCATCATCCAGAACCTGCAGTTACGACTCCAGTGGTTCAGATCAGGAGATTGCTGGAAGGAGACGTTGCTGTGCTGCAGTGTGACGTCACACAGCTCTCATCACATGGCCTGTACGTCACCTTTCAGGCCAACGGTTCCGACATCTCTGAGAGACAGTATGTTGAACTTCCTGAAGCTTCAATCAGTAAACGCTTCTCTGTCCCAGAAAGTCACTTCGTTAATGACAACAGATTCACCTGCGAAGTGCACCAAGGCTTCTCTCGCATCTTTAAGTCAAACTCTCATATCAGCTTCTTTGGTAAGAGGAGCAGCTCTTCTTTCCTTTGATGACAGTTGATTTCATGTTTCACGCTCTCTTCATAATGGAATAGACTCATTCATTCATGCACTGATTCATGTCTCATTTAGCGGTCGCATCGGTGGAACTTCTTCTGCACCCCAGGGAAGCCTCAGGAACACTTAAACTCTTATGCTCTGCACGGGGCTTCAACCCTCAAATCACATGGCCTTCTGAGTCTCAGTCAAGATCTCCATCAACTAGTGAAGTCATCAGCATGGGTGCAGACGGACGTGTGGCAGTAACCAGTCAACTTCACATCCCTGACACAGAGTGGAGCACGGGGAAGGTCTTCACTTGTCAAGTATCTGACAAGACTCTGAAAAAACCTGTCAAGAATGACATCAGCATCTGCTCAGGTAAAATAAAAACATTATTGGGTTTCTGAATCATCCATTAAGCATCTGAGACGTTTTTTTTAATCATAATCATTATCCCCCTTTAATGTCACATTCTTTTCTTCAGTAACTCCAGCATCATCTCAGGTAGTTGGCGTGTACGTTCATGGACCGCCACTCCAGCAGCTTCACAACAAGGGACAGGTGACTATCACCTGTCTCCTGGTGGGCCTTTCTCTTCAGGATTTCTCCATATCCTGGAAAGTAGGGGTCATCTCCCTGAATGACCATAAGGAGCCACTAGTAAGGCACAGCAATGGGACAGAGACTTTGCGGAGCTCCGTCAATGTGTCAGCGGCGGACTGGCAAGCATTTAAAGAAGTGTCTTGTGAGGCAAAGCACCACTGTTCCAACCAGGGCTACAAGGACCATATAAGCAAAAGCAAAGGTAATGTCGTGCGTGAGCTCAAAGTCTATTACAAGATTCATGACTAGAACAACTTGACACTCAGTGCTGAGCAGCATCTCAAATTAATCTTCAGGTTCCAGCTTTCAGATGATGTGCACCACTTCTATGTGACATCTACTGTTGACCTGCTATCTCCCCCTAAACACCCCCTGTACCCCCCTAAAAAGGACTAGAACAGGTCTATTGTGGGTTTTAGAAGGACATAAGAAACTCTATTAAAATTCTCCATGATGTTTGTGGTGGTTGAGAGTAACTGATAAAGCCTCATCTACTTTTGTCTTCTTTTTGTGTTTCTCTAGACCTGCGTCCACCAACCGTGGAGATAACACAACCAACTGCTGCTGACCCGTCCACGTCAGACGTCCTAGCGCTGGTTTGCCAAGTCTCTGGATTTTTCCCATCTGACATCATAGTGTACTGGGAAGAGAATGGCAAGAGACTCCCTTCAAGTCACTACACCAACAGTCCTACATGGAAATACACCGGGAGCAGCACGTATTCGATGAGCAGCAGACTAAACGCGTCAAAAACTGAGGAGTATTCTTGTGTTGTCATACATGAGTCGTCTGAAACGCCTTCTAAAAGGACTCTCAAGGATGTGTTTGGTGAGCTGAGATAATTGATTAAAGTAGGGATGCACCGGTGGCACTTTTTTTCAAACCGAGTACAAGTACTCGCCGATACCGAGTACCGATACGAGTACTTGTCTGTGCCAAAAGACCCTCGTTAACAGCCAGCTGGAGGGTGTGCGCGACAGACGGAAGGCTGGGGAGTCCCGCATACGAGGCGGTGCGCCGCGACCGGCTCTAGGTCGGCTTGGAAGGGCTCGGGGAGAAGGTGGCTCGCGGCCGCAGCTTTACAGTTCTCCCCGCCCGGACCTCGCCGCACAGTGATGGGGCTCCTTGCGGTCCGACTGTCGACCGGGCCGAAATGTCCTCAGTGCGCCCTTACCGCGTCGTGCCACGGCCCACGTACAAGGCGCCAGGCGTCTGTGGCGATGTCGGCAACCCACCCAACCCGTCTTGAAACACGGACCAAGGAGTCTAACGCACGCATGAGTCAGAGGGTGCAAGCAAAACCCCGTGGCGCAATGAAACCACTGGCCCGTTTCGCCCACACCGTCGGGCTGTGCGTGAGGACCCGAGAGATGGTGACGAAAGGTTAACGTCGCGCTGCTGTAAAATGGTATCGGTGCCATTGTATCGGAGCCGTTTTGCGAGCACGAGTACATAAGCACAGTATTGGACCCGATACCCGATACTGGTATCGGTGCATCCCTAGATTAAAGTGATTATGAAAGCATTTACAGACAAATGTTCCTTGATTATTCTTGCTCCATGACCTTCCCCAAAACAAATTAATTATTAAACCTTTCATGACTCTTTTCCTCAGCCACGGTGACCCACAGCAAACCTTCAGTCACCTTGCTCGAGGGCCCCGGTGAACTTGTGTGCCTGGTCTTTGGCTTCAGCCCTGCAGCCATTAACATCACTTGGTTTCTCGACAACACCAAAGAACTCTCGGACTACGACACCAGTGAAGCCCACAGAGGCTCGAACGGAACGTTCAGCATTCAAAGCCACCTTCATCTGTCCCGAGTCATCTGGTTACCTGGAGCCAACATCACCTGCACGGTGACACATGCAAACACCACGATGTCCCTGGACATATCGAAACCAGGTATGATTAAAGTCTGTCTTGCACATTAAAGATTGCACATACTAGGTTAACTACATATTTATAACATCGTCGAGTTAATAGCAACATAACTACAACTTATTTAGGTTTAGACAAAAAAAAAAAAAAAAAAATACGCTGGAGGCCACTGTCATGTTATTTTATACCTTCTTTCGGTGATCTATCATGTGAATAGATGATAAAACCTACGAGTAGGTGATTGGCCAAAGTCCAGTCCTTCACAGGCTAGATTTATTAAAGTCTGAAAACAGAGCCATGAAGAGGTGCAAAAGTCTAGTTTTCTCTGAGAACACTTGAATTACAATATGCTGAAAGGCTAATATGGAATTTTTACCCAATGACGCCAAATAACTTCTGCTTACTTCAGGTTTAACTAACAAATATCTCATTAATTCTTTCACAGACACCTTGGAGGACTGTAATTTCTTAGATTACATCATGCATAATGAAGTGAACCAAGACACAGGTGTGGAAAGCTCGTATATGACTTTCACTTTCCTCGTTCTTTTCCTCATCTCCATCATCTACGGTGTCTTGGCGACCATGATGAAGGTAAGATACAACAGTTGGAGTAGTTTGGGTATTTTTAAAGTTAGAGTTGTTCCGAGACCGATACCAGTATCGGCAATGCGTCCGATACTGCCCAAAATTCGGGATCGGGTATCGGCGAGTACGCCAGTCTATGCAACGATCCGATACCATAATTTATTAACACAGAAAAAAATCAACTTGCTTAACTGGATATCAATTCTTCTTCGCCGCTCCAAAACAGTAGCCTTCACTGCGCCCTCGTCCTGGAGGTATCATGGCTGCCACTGGCAACGACTGTTTTAGAGCAGCGAAGAAAAAACTGATGGCAGGTAGTTTGTCACAGCTGTTAAATCATAATAAGAAGAATAATGACTATATATTTTGTTATAATGCTGGTATCGGAATCAGTGTTGAGAAGGAAAAAATGATATCGGAACATCTCTTTAAAATAATCTCCCAGTACCTCACTTGTATGGTTTTAATTTCCCTGTCATGTTCAATATTGACATTACTATGGACTACTAATATTTCTGGCTAATTTTGCAAATGAAAGCTGTCACTAAATCCTGACACATTCCCTATGTTTTCTCCTTTTAGACCAAATGATGATGACCACAGGACCTCTCCCATTTTATCATCCAAATGTGGACTTTTGAGGGTTTTTGATGTCATGTGCCCTCTCTAGTTTTAAAGTGTAATTCATTAATTTGTATTTCTTTTTTTAATATATATTTCTATTATTATATGTTACGGAACTGGTTTATTCATTTCTTTTTAATTGTTCAGTTATATATATTTGGTGTGGCATGTAGGCTATGTAGTAGTTCTTGTGTGTAAGAGGAAACGAGACAACAATAAATAAATAAAAGCTTTAAAGCATGACTTTTGAGATTCAAATACCAATGTAATGAACATATATTGCAGTTAAAAAAATAAAGATTCAATTATGGAAAACACAGTTTGTCATAATTTGCCTCCTTGAATATAATAAAACAAATGATGGCACAAAAAATAGGCTATTTCTTCTTCAAAGAAATGCTTAGTACAGTATACCATATGACAATATCAGCATACCCTGTACTACTCAGAATGTCCACTAGAGCGAGACAAAGCTCCGCTTACAGCAGCGGTGATCTATGTGAAACACATGTCGTGTAGTCATTTGAAGATGCTGACAGGTCTGAACTGGACTTACTAAATGGTATGATACAGAGGTGCAAATCAATGGAAAGAGTATAAAACGTTGGAGGGTCAGCGTGGATATGACCTGCACCCTCACATGTTAAATCCAGCGTGGTAAACACTACACATCCAGTAAAGGATGGAAACACTTTGGGTTTCACACATTGACAGGAAAAGCAGAGCTAGATAGAGCAGAGCTAAAGCTGCATGCTAACTCTGTCACGGACAGGAAACGTTATGGTATGGTGGTAACGTGGTGGTGGAGCCGGCCGTCTCCCTCGTCTACGACTGTAGAGCACCCATACACTGACATTTATGTTCTCTGCATTGAAGTTAGAGGAAGTAGACACGTGGGACTATGTCCAGGTTTTCAAAATAAGGTGTTAACTAAGGGAACTGTATATACAAAATACATCTATGGAAATAAGATTGATGGATTATATTCACCAGAAGTATAAAACACCGTCACCTCATGTGATATGAGGTGTAGCACCGTCGTCACCTCATGCGATATGAGGTGTATAACTGTCACCTCGTGCGATATGAGGTGTATAACCGTCACCTCGTGCGATATGAGGTGTAACACCGTCACCTCGTGCGATATGAGGTGTATAACCGTCACCTAGTGCGATATGAGGTGTATAACCGTCACCTCGTGCGATATGAGGTGTAACACCGTCACCTCGTGCGATATGAGGTGTATAACCGTCACCTCGTGCGATATGAGGTGTATAACCGTCACCTCATGCGATATGAGGTGTAACACCGTCACCTTGTGCGATATGAGGTGTATAACCGTCACCTTGTGCAATATGAGGTGTAACACCATCACCTCCTGTGA
This sequence comes from Sebastiscus tertius, assembly GCA_916701665.1. Classification (NCBI taxonomy): domain Eukaryota; kingdom Metazoa; phylum Chordata; class Actinopteri; order Perciformes; family Sebastidae; genus Sebastiscus; species Sebastiscus tertius. Next base: position 67,397 of record CAKAOH010020206.1, on the reverse strand, counting down.
TATGAGGTGTAACACCATCACCTCATGCGATATGAGGTGTAACACCATCACCTCGTGCGATATGAGGTGTAGAGTTTGCATGTTCTCTCCATGTCAACGGGGGTTTTCCTCCAGGTGTTCTGGTTTCCTCCGACTGTCCAAAAACATGCATCATGACCTCTCACCTAACGTGAGCTGTGAAGGCTCATATTGAGTGAGAGGTATTCAGAAAACACATTCTGAAAAATATAAAAAATAAAAAAAATAAAATAAAAAAAAGAATACTTTTGAAGGGGAACTGAATCTGTCAAATGAAATAAGAATTAAATAAGGAAAACTGAGTATCATATTTGTGAGAAATTCTCATCAAATTACGACTTTCTTTCTGGTAAACTTGTGACTTCATTTTGTGTTCACCTCGTCACTACTGTGAAGTTGTTGAAGTTGTTCTTCCTGTGCTGATGCTTCCTATAATATCTTCTACCTGTTGCGTCCTCACACAGCGTTTGTTCTGCCCTGCATTATCCATCGGCTCTGTGAAGACCCAAACCGACTATGTGATTATTTGTGCATGTTGAAGTCCATGAATTTATGTTCAAATTTAAAAAAGATGCCATTGACAAGTGTAAAGCAAAACAGTGTAAACATCCAGAGAAGTCTAGAATCTGTTAATACAGGGGTTCAACCTTTTGGAACTCGAGGCACACTTCCAATTGTTCAAAAATGTCCACCTTCCTAAATAAATGACAAACTGGGCTATAAATATGTGTGATGCCACCGCTTCCCCTCACCCTTCACTGCCTGGCATTATTGTTTTTGCTGAATTATGTATGCAGCCTACATAAGGGCCATTAACTTTAAAGACACTGGAAATGATAAATATCTGTATTATTCCCATGGAAGAATGAGGAGTTGTGTAGTTTCTAATTAATAAACCACTTGAAGGCAAACAAAAACGAACACTATCAATCATTAACACCAAAACAACTAGTATTAATTGGTTATAATGTAAGAAATGGAGTGGAGTGTTTACCACCCTCTTGTGGTCACAGTGAGGAACTGCAACACTTCCGGTAAATACTTTCAAAATACAGGTACCAAGCTGACACAACCTGAAATGAATGAATGAATTGTTTTCTAGTGGTGACAGATAGAAACACAAACTCCACAATCCTCAGTAGAAAATAATAGAAATATTCTGACTATTTGTACATTTTGTTATCAATGAGCACAATGTAATGCAGTGGTTCTCAACCAGGGGACCGCGGACCCACAGGGGGCCTCGAGGGAGTCCCCAGAAAAATAAGGAATAGTTTATTTTCACTATAGAAGTAAGCCCAGTGTGAGTAAGAGTCACAAGAGTGACTTTTCCGATCATAGGTTTCACTTTAATCCACGTTTATCTCCTCTTCTGTAGTTGACAACTATCTAATTCTTGTCTTAATTATATCTGACAACTAATATCTTTTCAGATGGAAGTCCTTGAAGCAAAATTAAGAACTAATGTGTATCAATTTTGACACTAAAAGAAATTGATAACCACTGATGTAATGCATTAAAAAAAAAGGCTTCAATGTATTTGAAGTATTGTGAATACTTTTAAAGTAGTGTCCTAACTGAAGCAAGAAAGGAGTTGAAAGAAAATGTGATGACATGATAATATTAGAATAATTGTAAAATACACTGAGGTGTGCCAGGTGAGGGCAAAGGCAGTTTGCACTTTAAGGTTGGAGGTTCACAAAAAAAAAATCTAAAGGAAATGCAATGTGTACTTTGCTTCCATGAAAAGTAATAATCAGGATACCAGCAGGTGCATTTCATATCCCGACTAACATGCCCAATGAGTGATGGAATAACAACGCTGCATCCAACATCATATACTACGCACTACTATCATTCAACAGTTTGATGTGAATACACCATAGAAATAGAATACAACAGTCTGTTGTACAACAGCTAAAGGACACTTCACTGCCTTCTGAGTGCTTCCCAGTCTCTCATTCACTGCACCAAGATGCTTTTGCTTATAGATAAAACATACAATGCCCATTCTTCTTGTTCTGGTAGACCGTCCCAATGGTGGGAAATGAAACAACACAACATTGACAAATTTTGACTTTTTATTCATCGAGACAACATGGACATTAAAAGCAGAGCAAAATTAAACAAATCTTCAGTCTTTGAAATCGTTTTGATCAAAATGAAATCAGTATATTTTACAGTAAGGGGACACGAGCAATCAATGTGAGCTCTAAGTGGAGGAGATAAGAGACACGCCCTATCACGGGACTAACATTGTACATACGCTTTCAACCGACGTGTTTAAAAAAAGGTCAAGGAGTGAAGTGGAACCTGACAAACCAAAACAAACCACAAGCACTGTTCTTTATTTTATTTTCACTAAATGTCAAGAAACAAGGAGGATGTGTAAAGAGGTTTCAAAATAAGAACACAAAAAGCCATAATGAACTTCTCTAAGTTTGGTTTTCAAAGTGATGCCTGCCTGACATCTAGACCAAGAAATACATCAGATGAACCACAACTACCCTCATCCAGCCAAAAGAGACAGGTGATGGAACATGAAATCAACGGATTGTTTCCCCTCTCTCTCCTCGTTTACATTACTTTGTATGTTCATGTTTTTTTTGTTGGTTTTTTAAATAAGCCACTACACATTTGTGGTTCACCTTGTTTTTAAGCAGCGAAGTGTCAGGTTCAGGGAAAGGATGGGTGCGCTCTTCCACTTCTTCCTCCACCAGATATCCCGGCTTCCCCTGTCGAGCAAAAATGTGCACAAAATGCAATTTCAGTAAAGATCCCACAACAAAGGCTTCTAGCAACAACTGCTGCTGCTACTGGAGCAACAATAAGATCTACATAAAGAAAGACTACTGCTCAAATAAATCCCTCAATTTAGCCACGGAGGAAAGTGGAGATCATAAACCAGAGACACTGCTAATAATGCACAAACACTAGCAATCATTTGGCCAGAATATTAGGAGACTTTGTAAATATTGATCAGTTTCTTTAACTATTATTTTTGCACTTAAAATCTCTATAAAGGCTTGATCACCACCTTAGACCCTAATGCTTTAAATACAGTGACAAACCTGTTTGATATTCCTTACACCGATGCAAAAGTGCACGTGACATTCTTTAAGCAGATTGGACGACCAGTTAACTCGTTGTTCCGATACCGATACCAACTTCACCAAGGCAAAGGGGGAAGAAAAGGACGAACCGCAGCAGTAAACGTTGGAAACCGCATTCCAACGACGAGATAAATTCCACAGAGAAAGCCCAAAAGCGACAAATATATTATATTTATCACGCTGGTATCGGATCGGTACTCGGTATCGGCCGTTACCGCAAGTTCAGGCATCGGAATCGGGAAGGAAAATGTTGTATCGGAACATCTCTATTAAAACTCTCCTAACAAAACTATGGGGAAATCTACACATCAGTTAAGATCCTAGCAGTTGGCATAGGGATATCAAGCAGGCTGTCTGTGCATCTCAGCATTACAATAATGTGTCTCTCTGACATTTCTATTAAATAACCTTTTCCCCCAAACATATTTGAAAGTTAGCAAAGAGAAAAACAAAGAAACGCATGTAAAAAGATATGCACATTCAAGCTTTCAAGTTTTCTGGAGAAGTACAGAATTGTTTTTTTTTCTGACAGGCAACAGCATTCAGAAATGGATGTGGGTAGAGAAAGGAGTACCTGGGGTGAGTACCTGCACAGTTTGACAGTCAGAGAGTTTCCATGATTTTTAATTTGCCCTTTTTCTCATGTGGTCTCGCTCACAACACCAACGCTGTGTGAGGTATGGAAGTCAGCTGCAATTCATTCGATAAACCCTACCCTCCAGTTAGTTAGTTACGTTAAGGCCCCCCGGTGCTATAACACCCCCCCCAAACACACACTGCATGGCATCATCAGGCACAGTAAGCTAGACAACAAATCCATGGCATGAGAGTTATGATGATTACGGCAAAATGGCTTGTTTGTCCACATTTGACGATAGCTGAAAGTAGGTCTGTGTGTTTACATGTGAGCAGGAGATATCTCCATCATATATATATATATATATATATATATATACACATATATATACACACACACACAGATGTAGACACACAGTGGCTTCCTATATGGAGAGCAACATCTCAGCAAATCAAAATTACTACATTTTCCTACCTAAATGCAAAAAGAATACAAAAATAAAGAAAAACAGGTAAATACAGGCAGGAAAATCAGATTGGACTGGTTCATATGTTTTCTGCCATTTTGTCCACAAAGACAAATAAACATCTAGAAGTATCAAAAAGTGATACAAAACGAGGGGTACCTCCGGGCATGTTTGCTCAGGGCTACACTGGCCTTTCCCTCTTGGCTTTGTGTGAATGTTTTCTACCTTCTTCTCATTCATCGGGCCTAGTCCTTCATCTTCAGTGCATACTTATGATGCACTATTCGAAAACAGGATAAAGATATATGCACATAGCACATAAGACAAAAATCATAGGCATTGAACTGAACGTAAACAGGGTGGGAGAGGTAGGGTGAGAGGGTGGGGAGGGGAGATGGGAGAGGTTGGGGGGGGCGTGGAAGGGTGGAGGGGGTTGGGTTGAGAGCCAGGGGGGAGCGCGGAGGAGGACGCACTTACCTGAGCCTGATCTGAGGTCCTATCAGATCAGTTTTAATTGGACTGAGTGTCACCTTCAGATTGGAGGAGCTCTTGCTGGCCATTAAGCAGGGGCGAAGCGGAGGCGGAGGCAGAGGCGGCCGCCTCCGTCTCCATCGGTTCCGCTTCTGACGAAGCCTTGGTGGCAGCTGCGTCACCGTCAGAGTGCTTGTCTTTCTTAGAGCTGCTCCTCTCCTCCGTCGCCTTACGGTCTGGGGAAACATTGTATATTTATAGACGCATTAGGGCTGTCCATCCATTCAAATATTTAAATCGTGATTAATTACACACTTTCTATCGGTTCAAAATGTACCTTAAAAGAAGATTTGGTGGACAACTAAGTCCTGTTTTTGGTTTGATAACATGCTGTCTATTAGAACTCTGAACACACTCTTTAGACAAAAAACAGCTGATGGTCCGGCAGCCAAGAGAGAAACCAAAAAAACATCTCTACGTCCTCACCTTTGTCTTTCGATGACCGCTCTCTGTCCCTGTCCCTCTTCTCCTCTCTGTCCCTGTCCTTGCTGCGGCTGCGATGGCGGTGAGATTTGCGCTCCGAGCTGCGTGACCTCCTCCTGTCACGACTGCGGGAGCGACGCTTTCTGTCGGAGCGCTCACGGCTGCGCCTCCTCTCCCTGTCCCTATCCCGGCTCCTGGAAAAAAAAAAGAGCAAGGGGAATAAGTTATTAAAGCAACAAGTGAAAGATATAGATTTTGAAAATTGATTCATCAGTTTTCAATCCTCTGATTTCAGCTTCTTAAATGTGAATATGTTCTGGTTTCTTTACTCCTCCATGACAGTAAACTGAATATCTTTGAGTTGAGGACAAAACCAGACATTTGAGGACGTCATCTTGGGCTTTGGGAAACACTGATCCACATGTTTCACTATTTTCTGACATTTCATAAACCAAACAACTAATCCATTAATGGAGAAATGAATCCTCATATTAATGGACAGTATAAACAGCTGTTAGGTGCAGCCCTAGCAGACAGAAAACAAACTGAAATAAACAGCATACAGGTCAAACTGTAAAGTTTACTCGTGTTGTTGTGAATGTGGATTTAACTGGTTCCCCTGAATCTGGACTGGTGTCTCTATCTACTACAGAAGTAATGCAACCGTGCTCCGTCCTTTTATGATCACACAACGCTGTTATTCGACCACCAATGTGGTACGAGAGAGTCAGCCGTACCTGCTGCGTTTGCGTTCCCTCTCCCTGTCCTTGTCTCTGCTCCTGGACCGCCGGCGGTCTCGGGATCTGCTCCGTTTCCTGTCCGACGCTCGACTGGAGTGGCGGCTGTTGGAGTTGCTCCGGCGCGCCCTGCGGTCCCTCTCCCTGTCTCTATCTCTGTCTCTGTCTCTGTCTCTGTCCCGCTCTCTGTCTCTCTCCCTCTCACGCTCCCTCTCTCGTTCCTTCTCCTTTTCACGCTCCTTCTCTTTCTCCTTCTCCTTCTCTTCCTCCTCTTTGCGCTTTTTCTCCCGTTCCTCCCTCTCGCGCTCGCGGTCTTCTCTGTCCTTCTTGAGCGCCGGGCTTTCACCTTGAGGGTCCTCTGAGCGACGACGTAGTTTCTCCTGAGAGGACATAAGCACGAGGCGTCGTATTAGTTATGACGAGTTGTTCAGTACATTTAAAACCAGAGACAAAATAAAACATAGTTTAGACTGGAGATCACTTTGTTCAAAAGCAGGGCTCAAAATCATGAGACCATTATTGTAGCAAAACTATTTGCAAATGTGTGTAGAGAGTTGTGTACCTGTATCTCAATCTGTGTGTACGGAATCAGATTTGTAAATGTGTAAAAGAATCTCTAAACGCGTACTGATATTTGTGAATGTGTAGACAAATGTGTACATTTAGAGATTCTTTTACATATTTACAAATCTGATTGTGCACACATGGAATGAGATACAGTTATACAACTCTCTACACACATTTGGAAATAGTTTTATACTCTGTACAACACATCAAAGCGTTGATAAACTAATGATTCTTATATTTGACATTACATACATTTGGTCTTTTTCGTAATTGTCAAACTGACTTGGACCCAATAACTCGTACTGCACACATCCTGCGCGCTGCATCTCATCATGTACAGTATATATTTGTGGTGGCGTGTAATCCTGTTACCTTGAGCTCCTCCACAGTGGATTTGATCTTGGCGTAGCCCATGTGCTGCTTGCCCATCAAGTGGTCGTCCACTCGGGACTGTGCGTCGCCCACGATGAGGAAAGCCCCGCACACCTCACACACCTCCATCTGTTTCTCTTGGGCTGCAAAGCTCTCGATGGTCTGGATAGAAAGTACATACATGACATCATAAAACAATGTGATAAAGCGATATAACTGACTGACTCGGAGAACAACAGCTCGTCTGATTTACACAGATTTGGCATTGAGGACGATTAATGTTAATTAATTAATGTTGTTAATCAGGATGCTTATTGTTGAAGAACTTTTAGCTCTCTGTGATGAACGTCAGTGGGACTGGACTGGTGGAATCGTTTTTAGTCAGAGCTTAGTTTGACTTTGATCATTTGTATAAGAACAAAACAACGTTTGCCAACAGATAGCATTACATGAGCAGCGCCCACGATCCAGAGCGCCGCCTGTGGGCCGATTGGCCCGCAGTGAGCTGACTCACCGAGGGGGTGGAGCTGAGCAGCTCCCTCTCCTCCTTCAGCTGCTCCACCAGCTTCATCATTCCCTGGGCCTCCTCCACTCTGCCCTCCGACCCCAGCTCCTCAATCTGAGCAAAAAGCAAAAAGCAGACAAGTCAGATCATCATCAGTGGTTTTATCACGTTGTAGTGTCAAGACACTGACAACTAGATTCCTGGAGGTGTCAATGAGAACGTAGTTTGACATGCTTATATGTGACAGATACTCAAATTACATTAGTTCCTTCCAGATTACTATGGCTAGTACTAATCATTAATCAATTACAAAATATCTATCCAACTTATTTCAACATCTTTGTTACAGACCTGCATAACTAGGTCTTCAATCTTCTCTGTTAGAACTGTGACCTTCTCCTCATTCTTTCCTGATGGACCAGGACCCTGAAGAAAGACATACATTAGCATCTCAGGTAGAAACACACGAAAGCGTAAACAGCACCGACGTTCATGTGACAACTGAGGCCACATAAACGCCATAAAGCGATACGCATGGGTTACAGATCAACGTGCCAAAACCCAAAAGCACTAACCCCTGCGTTCTGTTGAGCCTGAGAAAGTGCAAGCCGGGCATGTCCTCTACGGATCCGCCGTTCCACCTCTGCCAAGAGCGACTGCAAATAGCGCAGGAAGTCCCGCTCATAGCCCTCCTTCATGAAGCGAGAGCTCTTCTCATACCTGGACACAGTGGGACGGAAGAAGATTATTAAGTGGAAATATCAAGACACACACAAATGATGTTAGAAACCACAATCAGAACTCACGTTATTCTAAGATTCTCATCATGGATTTTCTCACAAGGGCCTGGAAGAGAACCACAAAGCTGGTTTTAATCTTCTAATATGACAGAAACACCTGTTATATAATATACATATATACAGATTTATAATAAGTCAACAAATCCTTGACTTACCCAGGTCTGAGCGGGTGTTGGTGAAGAGCTCAGCTGGGCAGAAGCCACACAGATAGTACCGGCAGACCTTCTGCAAAAAGAGAGAGACAGAGTATTACTATTACAGACAGAAGTGTTGTTGAACTCTCATCACCTAACGTTAGAGTTACACCAGATCAGACCACAGCATTACACTTACACAATAACCAACCTCCAGGGATCAAAAACGTATTCTTCTGATATCTGATTATGCTAACTGGAAATTAGCCTCGCAAGTCAGTCCATATATATATATATATATATATATACATATATATAAACTCTGACATGTTCTTATATATATATATCTCAGATTACCAGTTAGATACACTCAACTATGTGTTTATCTACAAAAGCATTCTGGGTTTCCATTCTTGCATTGCTTTATATGTTGCTCTGTATGTTGCTCTGCATATTGCTCTACATGTTGCTCTGAACGTTGCTCTGAACGTTGCTCTGTACTTTGACCTGATGTGGTTTTAGATCTGGGTAAAGTCAAACCTCCTGCAGCAGCAGCATGGTGGAATAATTGAGTGTATTGGTACTAAAGGAGTTTTTTTATAAAATAAATAAATGCAGTCTTTGTTGTTATAACATTCAAACCATCAATGAATGCAGCAGTCTAGTTCTCACATCAAACCAAGAGAGACATGTCCGCATTTAAAGAACATTTGTTCTCAGGCTAGCTAGGCTAGGCTAACATTAGCTCTGATGCTAGGCTAACTGTTATCTCTAATGCTAGGCTAACTGTTAGCGCTGATGCTAGGCTAACTGTTAGCTCTGATGCTAGGCTAACTGATAGCTCTGATGCTAGGCTAACCATTAGCTCTGATGCTATGCTAACTGTTAGCTCTGGTGGTAGGCTAACCGTTAGCTCTGATGCTAGGCTAACCGTTAGCTCGATGCTAGGCTAGCCGTTAGCTCTGATGCTAGGCTAACTGTTAGCCTGATGCTAGGCTAACCGTTAGCTCGATGCTAACTCACCGTCTCGTCGTCCCATCTCACGTTGGATCGCTTCTCGTCCGGAGCCAGGTTTCTGTCTCGGCCCATCAGCTCGTCGAGCAGCTGGGCGGCTGACAGCATGGTGCTCTACAGAGTGAACTCGTTGATCTGAAGCTCTGAGAGATTCTCTGAAGCAGCTTCTGATCAAAATGGAGACGACACAACGCCGCCCGTTTATGGTGCAACTACATCCGGTCCTTCAGCCACTGATCCGGAAGTACATGACTGACAATAGCTGAGAGGCAAATTTTATTTTATTATTAGTAGTATTTTACTTAAAGAGAAAAGATTGGACATAATTTTGACTAATTTTAGCCAAATTCTTTTTTAATCAAATTAAAATGATTGAAAAACAAATATGCCAAACATCTCTTTATATTACTTGAAAATTATCTGACCCTATAACTAATGCTGGCTTAATCCCCCCTTTTTAAAAACTGTTTTTCTTTATAGGCAAAAGGCCAAAATGAATAAATGTAAAACAATGTGGCCAATGTGATTTGGTGTTCCCTTGAAAATGTCTTGCATTCCTAAATTAGTCTGAAATCAAAATGTAGATTGAATATAGCGCAACATTTATCCAACGGTGTTCTTTATTTTATTTTTATATATTGTTTTTTTCTTTTTTAAATTTTTATTGTCTGTGTAAATGTTTAATGTCTATTGTGTTATCTGCTTAGTTTTTAGGATAATAACTGTTTTTGTAATGATTTTGCCTTATTGGTTGTAAATTCATCTTGTGAATATAAACAATGCCTACTATTGATCGTATTATGATTGGTGTCTTATTTGAAGACAAAAAATTGGAATTAATGTTTTACTCATTTTAGGCAAGGCAAGGCAAGGCAGCTTTATCTGTAGAGCACATTTCAGCAACAGGGCAATTCAAAGTGCTTTACATAAACATTCAAGAACATTGCGACAAAGTGCAAAAGAACATTAAGACATAATTAAAACAGTTATAAAAACATTAAAGATTAGAAAATAAAAACAAGCTAAAAATAAAAGCTAGGATAGAAGCGAAAATAGAATAAAACACACAAGAGTAAAAGCTCTAGTGCAGTATATAAGATCATTATCTGGTTTAATAAAAGGCAGCAGCAGCAAACAGGAAAGTTTGAAGCTTTGATTTAAAAGAAGTCAGAGTTGGAGCGGTCCTGCAGGTTTCTGGGAGCTTGTTCCACATATGTGGTGCATAAAAAGTGAACGCTGCTTCTGCATGTTTAGTTTTGACTCTGGGCACACTAAGCAGACCTGATCCAGATGACCTGAGAGGTCTGGATGGTTCAGAACATAGCAGGAGATCAGATATGTATTTAGCCAAATTCTTTAACTTAGGGTACTTAGCCAATGATTCATGCATTACATAAAGAGACTTGCTCCTTTTGCTATTTGGCGTGATGTTTTGTGATGAGATTAAAATATATATATTGTTTTTTCTTGCGTGCCTCCATGGTGAACAGAGAACGCAAAAACGTTCTTTATAAATTGAAGTAAATTCAGATCAAAGCACACATTTAGAAACTCTCACACACTCTAATAGGCTACTCTATCAAAAGCATAAGGCAAATATACTTAGACTTTTCTCTGTAGTATACAAATACTTAAGTATAATTTTGTTTAATATATCTCTGACAAGTACATAACAAGTAAACTGAAAGTATACTCTCTTATTTTATATTTAAAAGAAGTGTACTAATAGGACACTTGAATAATACTTCTTTTTAGTAAGGGAACACGTGACACACACAAATTAATTTCTTAATAGCAGAAACATTCATATTTCATGACAACATTTGGTCGCATCCTTTCTAAAAGCTTCAATTTAATTGGGAGTTTATGAACTTTTAAAAGCAAGTCATCTTTATGTTGCTGAACTAGTAAGTCTGTGGATATCCATACAGACATTATAATCAAAACGTGCCCCTCCAGCTAGTATAGCCTCTTATTCCTCTCCTCTTGTAATAGAGTGAGAACACTGCAGAAGTCTCCTGTTACTGCCAACTTAGCGAGCAAGACACGGATGCAAATGGTGAAATGTATCCTGGCTGAAAGCCACCTGCCTTGATTAAATTTTCATTAATCAGCAATTGCAAAAAGCTTCTTGCTCATTAATGCTTGACACCGACTCCAGTGTGCCGTCTTGCTGAAAAAAGTCAATTAAACTCTTGAGCTTCAGAACATGACTATATTTGAACTTTGTCACACTAAGGTCACAACAATTTATGTCACAGGAGAAACAAACAGCTATACGAGTATTATCATCTCGTGTTACTGGACGTTCAGCAATTAATCTCACAAAAATATAAATTGTTCTCCATCCCCACATACACCAGGCCTTGTGTTTTTTGCTTGGTACTGACCTTTCCAAAGCAGGCGCCTGTGGAGAAAGCAGCAGGAGTTTGTTAGAGTTCTTCATTTGAGTGTAATTAATAGCAACTGTACTCCACAAGCAAGGTTACAACCCTAACCCTGCAGATTCACAGCAGATATTTAAACTTCTAAACTGTTGTTATTATCCCACTTGGTGTTATAAGAGGTCAAGATGGCGTTACACATTCATAACCAATCAACATTCAGCCAAATATCTAATAATCTCAACCAATAAAGGAAGCAAGGTTGTTTAAATGGTAATCTAAACTCGACAAAAAGAAAGTAGGACTGTGTATCTATTGTTAAGCGACCAGGTTACAGTAGTGGCAGTTGACTCAGCTGTATGTCCAAAGCTGCTTGCCAGGATAAGAGTGTGACTAGGGAGTTTATCATTATAACTCTGCACCATTTGCATCTTCTTCTCCTGAAAAAGCGTGAAATTAAATTCTGCTTCCTCATCCTCTGGCAACATTTTTGTTTTGCCCCATTATTCCCACTGACAGTGGGGAAATAGCGATTTTACAAAGTCTCAGTAGAGTTCAATTAGTGTAAAGAAGTAGCTTTGGGTGTTTGTGTGCTCCACAAGCAAATTATCCATCAATTAGTACATAACCATGTTTGATTGTGCAGGTGGACTGGCCCAGCTGCGACCTCTCTCTCTCTCTCTCTCTCTCTCTCTCTCTCTCTATCTCTTTCTCTTGCGACTGCTCAGTCTCGTGCCGAGTCATCGCCTGAGCCTCTTGGCCCGGGATTCACTTGCCATGGAAAAAAAAAAAAAAAAAAAAAATCCGGCGTCCTCTCCTCGCTTCCTGTCCCAGAACACCGAAGTAGCAGGTGGGCTTCAGATGGTCTGGTAACTTCTGGGACTGAGGCTGAAATATGGAATGATGACCCACATAGAGGGGAGGTTCTGGTCTGAGAGCCAGACACGGTGCTCATTTGGGGAGATGGATTGGCACCATGGCAGCAGCTGATAGTTAGCAGCTGGATTCATGAGGCAGGTTGGATTGATGAACTGACTTCTGCTCTACATCATATGATTGTACTTTATAATATTGAATCTTGCTTTAGGTATTATCCCCCTGAGACCCACAATAGACCTGTTTTAGTCTCCTTTAGGGAGGTTCAGGGGGTCTTTAGGGGAAGATAGCAGGTCAACAGTAGATGTCACATAGAAGTGGTGTACATCATCTGAAAGCTGAGAACCTGAAGATTAATATGAGATGCAGCTCAGCACTGTGTGTCAAGTTGTTCTAGTCATAAATCAGAAATAAACATGAATTAATTATTTGAAATAAATTGTAAAAGTGTGTTAGAACATTATAATCAAAGTATATGATGTCCATCACCATGCTCTGTTATGTCTCAGAAGTTGTTGCAGCATTTTTTGGGTTGATACCATTTGTTACACAAATTTGGTGCTAAATTTAACCATTTTTTTTAACACTGGAGAATTGATAAAAATGATCAATAATCCCTCCAAAATACCACATTAAGACACCAAGACCTTGAGGAACACAAGAGAAAAAGACATGCTGTGATTTGGGATCAAAAACTTTTGACATTTTGGAGATTTCTGCAAGAATTGCATTTATTCGGCGATTAGATGGCGAGCACTTCTGTTGTGTAAACTGCTCAGAAACTCCCTTATTGATCAATCTAGCTAGGAAAGCCATCCATCCTCTGAATGCTCTAGGTCTCTAGTCTGATCCATCCATCCTCTGAATGCTCTAGGTCTCCAGTTTGATCCATCCATCCTCTGAATGCTCTAGGTCTCTAATTTGATCCATCCATCCTCTGAATGCTCTAGGTCTCTAGTTTGATCCATCCATCCTCCGAATGCTCTAGGTCTCTAGTTTGATCCATCCATCCTCTGAATGCTCTAGGTCTCTAGTTTGATCCATCCATCCTCTGAATGCTCTAGGTCTCTAGTTTGTGGCTATAAAGTTTCATGAGGCTGTGATTATCCTAGAGGTCACCACAGGTCATTTTATACAGTGAGGTCAATGAAATGTCTCCTATGGGGACTAACATCATCACACATGAATACAGTTGGGCTCATTGGATCCACAAGAGTCTCAACTTTACAGTGATACCCAATTGATGTAATTAAAGACTGTTTAGGGACCCCAGTATGCAGAAATATTCAAACACACCCTTTTAGAATAGCAGACAATAACACATTTATACTGCATGTGATTATCATAAAGTGGGCATGTCTGTAAAGGGGAGACTCGTGGGTACCCATAGAACCCATTTTCAGTCACATATCTTGAGGTCAGAGGTCAACGGGACCCCTTTGAAAATGGCCATGGCAGTTTTTTTCCAAAATGTAGCCCAACTTTTTAGCCTCCTTCCCGACGAGACAAGTCTTCTTAGGTTTTCTAGTTTCATATGATATCTGTGTCTTCACTCTAGCTCTAAGACTGAACCTGCTACAGTCTCTGAAAGACAGTAAAGGCGGTTGGGTTTACTGCAGAATAGTTCCTTTGCGTTACTGAGCAGCAGGTGGCAGTGTGTATCTATTTACCAAGGAGAGTCCAAACCACAAAGTGTGTGAGGCAGCAGTGCAGATACAGTATTCTTAAGACATATTGTGCCTCTTATTGCATGCTCCTTCACACACACACACACACACACACACAGGAGCAGGGAGGAACCCCGAGAATAGTTATTCACTTTAAACAGTGTCACACTCCGGCAACATTAACATCCCATTCTCTCTGCAACACACACGTCATTAGGAAAGCAGCATTTCCCCAGGGTGAGAGTTGCAACTAGTGGAAAAACAGAGGGAGGAAACAACAGGAAGACAGTGAGCTGAAACGGCAGGGGGAATGAACAAGTGATGGAGCAGGAAACGAGGGAAGAGACGGAGGGAGCGGGTCTGATGTGATGCTAAATAACCAGGGTGAAAAAAGGATAATGGAGATAGATCGTCTTCTCCTCTCTCTACTTTTACTCTTTTTTTTCTCGTAGACACACACAGTCAATCTCAAGTGAAGGTCGAGAGGGAGAGCAGCATGTAGATTATGCAGTAGAGTGGGCAATTCATCAGTGCTGTCAGCGTGCTGTCTGATTAATGATCTAAACTCCAACACACACTCACGGCTTATGTCAGCTGTCAGTCATGTTCTGACGGGGGAATAGCGTTTCCCCTGAAGGCGTGGTCATTTGTGCTGAGCTAGTACCTACAGTATATTGCATTACTCCATGCATGCACAGCTGTAGCACTAATATAATATTCTACAGTGTTTTTCTTTACATCATTACGGGTGATGTAGTGATACGATATCGCAGGCAGACTGTTGGCGTTGCAGAAATACTCAAACTGCTGCATTGTGTTTTTATACAGTTGCAAATCTGAGCTGATTTTTTCTTACATATGACAAAAGTTTCAGAACATTAAATCCAACTGGCTGCAGAGGTTTTGTGTCGTCAGACACCAATATGTCACATTGCAACCAGTTAATTGTGGTAGTGAATGGCTGCAAATCCACCACTGCAGCCCTGTCTCCTAAAAATGACGTTGCCATACAATGAAACTGCATTGTGAATTCGATTTCCAGGGAAACATATTTTGTTGAGGATTACGTTTGTTTTTGACGTATCACTAATACGTTTGTAATGAACACTTGGGAGGCCGGTGTTTGTGTCCTGTGTGAAACTAAAAGTCAAGGTTCATTTATTTTAATCATGATGTTTTGTTTTTTTTGTTTTTTGTTTTTTAAATTAACCTAATCGTTGTAATACAAGCGTTTTATTGTTTTGTTTTGTTTCAATTTTACGTTAAACAGCCCGTTCGTACGACGGAGTATTAGGGCCACATTGAGGAAAAAAAATAGATCTGAGATTTCTAGAATAAAGTCATAATATTACGAGAATGAAGTCATAAGTTTACGGTAAAAAAACCCGTAATATTACGAGAATAAAGTCGTAATATTATAAAGTAGTAATTTGACGTGTTATTTTAGAAGGGAAACAGTGTGAAAATGAGAAACGTGGAGCATTTTGTGAAGTTATACTTTAGCTTAGGTTTCGCAAATAACCAAATACTTGACCTTGAAAAGATTGTGCAAGAAACTGCGTTTATTCTGAAGAAAGAACCACATGCTGGAGGACACTGACTCTTTTGTAGGAGGAGGAAATTACTTTTTTTTCTTGTAATATTATGACTTTATTCTCAAAATCTCTGATTCCCCCCGCCCCTTCATATGTGGCCCAAAAACTCCGTCGTACGTTCGCATGTCAAGACGTATGAATGACAAAATAATGCACAAGGCATTTAACGTGCAATAAGAATGCCTTTCCTGCTTTGGCGTATCATTTGTACATCATGTAGTCTGTACTGACTGCAAATATGCGTGAATATGCTACGCTCAGAGTTAGTGACGTAGAATGAGAAGCAGTTATGGCGAGCGGAAGGATGCGTGGATGGGTCCAACAAACACATGATTTTCAACGAGGAGGCCGGTGTTCGAGACTGGTGTTTTGTTTTGTAAGTTACGCTAGTGATGTTTGTGACGTGTTTTCCGTACTTATGTTACGTTGTTTCCGTACGTATTTAGTTTACGTACTTATTTTAATCCCAACCATGACGTTTTTCCTAAAGCTAACTAAGTGGCTTTGTTGCCTCAACCTAATTGCAGACATTACCGTAGTTTATCTTTGTAATGTCGTGCTATTTATACACCTTCCCGTGAGACCGGGTTGACCTTAAAACACCCCCCCATTAACTAAGTTTTCAATTGTTCTAAAGCAAAAAAAAATCTGTTATTTGAGAACAAATATAATCCAGTAAACATGTAATTCAAGTCTCCTATAACTAAGATAATGTGAGCATATTTAGGTCTGTAACACACAAGATATGAGAAATGTTGCTTCCATACTGATGGAAGATGACAGGTCAATACCAACGAACCCAGAGAGCAACGATCACTCGTGACTGATTAAAAAAAGAGCATCATGGATTGGACTTTTAATGAGAAGCCTTTGGGTGTCACCGTCTGAGATCAATAACTAAATATAGGGGACGTTAACGGGTCTTCTAATGACGCCGGAGCTCCTCACGGGGCTAAAAAGTCACCCTTGTTAATTATGCAGCAGCTCAAATGGAGAACACATTTGTTCGGTTGTCTCTGGCTTTACATATAAAAACAGGAGAGACGTTGGATGAAAACAGCAATCTTCTGTAATGATGATGCTCTTCTGCTTGTCTTACATTAGTCAGCCCAGACTTTTGGTGGTAATTGTCATTTGTTCTGCTCCAGCTCTCCTCCAGGTTTCTCTCCCCTGCTGGCTGTGCGGGGAGACACAGAGGCAGGTCTGTTAGCTCTGTTAGTCTGCTGAATTATTTTCATTTCACCTGGTGCCGTCGGATGTTGTGGTACAAATTAGGCAAGGTCAGCTTGAGCCGTTGCCGTGGAGACAGGGTTATACACCAAGGGATGATTTGGTATTGTGTCTCAAATGTGTGTGTCAGTGGGTGTGTTTTTTTAGGGACATGAGGTGAAATACATTTCATATCAGATCCAGTAATTTACCCACAAACTGTCTCTGTTTGTTTTCCAAATCCACTCGCAAGTCTCTCTATTTGACTCCTATTATGTTAATCAGTTTGCTGCTTATCTAAATGTTCTGAATTTAAGTGATTTGGTGAATCAGAACTACTCCTCTTCAGAACATGCTCCAAAATCCTAGCAATTCACCTCCTAAAAAAATGCAAGTCATCCTGCAGAAGAAACAATCCTGTTTTACTCTCTCGTCATTCTCTCTGTCCAAACATTCCTTGTTGAGCTTTCAGACGAGGAGACAGCACATCATGGGACAGACAGGCTTGTCCTCAGTCCAACGCCCACAAAAGGGCTTCTGATGCTCAGGTGGGAGGACTGAAACGTCTCACCGGCTGCCACCCTGGTTTCCTGGCTCCGGGTGGCTCATCTGGGGCCAGAAACTGGAAACACTGCAAGAGGGGAAAAAAGAAAAAGAGGGAACAGAGAGGAAGAGATAGTCAGAGAGAAAGCTGCTGGGCTGTTATTCGTTGGTTCGGAGCCCATTCCTGTGGTGGAGCCATCTGCTGAGGGAGGCAGTGCAAACACTAAAGCTCGATCCACTCGGGTTCCGTTATTACTACGGAGAATTTAGATTTTACGACGTGACGGTGAAACCGCTGAATGTCTAACCGAACCCAGACTGTCTGAATACACACAACCACAGAAATAGAAGCTCCTGTATAATATAATGCAACCCAATAGAGCAGCTCTGCAATATTACCTTTATGAATGTATGTTTATGAGACTGTGTTATGATGACTCAACTATAGGGTACTTTGGATGCACATCCATGTAAGCATAAGAACTGTATTTGTGTAGTGGATGTGTGTGCGTGTGTACATGCATGTGGTTTTACCTCCATGGCAATTTCACTCAAAGATGGAGTCCAGATTATTCTTTAGAGAGGCATCATATTAATCTGTGAACTATTCCTTCACATCCACCATCTACCATCCTCACACAAGCACTGATGGCATTTAAATGGCAGACTGTGTATTTATGTTTAGCCTTATGGAAAAGCCAGGTGACTCAGAAATGTGTGGAAATACGTGTCCATTCATGGTTTGGACAGAGTCAAAGTAATGTGTGAAGGAATGAATAAAACACAGTCTTAAGTCATTAACATGTTAATGTGTTGTCAGTGGGTTGTCCACAGTGGTCAACCCGGTCTCAAACAAAATGATGTTTCCATACAGCTAATCTGCATTCTCAGTTATGTTCCGAGGGAATCAGATTTTCTCCTGGATTACTGGACTTTGAAATCAGTTAGGGTCGCTCATAAATGTTGAGAGATAGAAGGTTAAATGAGGTTAAAAGAAGACAGAACTTGTTGCCTTGTATTGAAAAATGAAAAGAGAAGAACACATCTTATTCTGACCTTGTGTTTTCATAGCTGTGTGTGCATTATGAGTGTTAATGCAGGCACATACTGAGCATGTAGGGGTGTAACGATTCATCTACAACATCGATGTATCAATTTATATTCCTACGATCCGACTCGATTTGCAAGGTAAATAACACTAAGAATTTGCACCTTGTATTTAAGCACGAGAAACGTTGTATGGATATATGAGTAAAGATGAAAGATTGTATTTGCTAGAGAATATTCTGGAAAGATAATTTTAATCCTGAATATTTACAGTGATCCTCTATCAGTCAGAGAACCAATCATCCATCCATCCATTATCTGTAACCTTGTATCCTATTCAGGGTCTTGGGGGCGCTGGAGCCGATCCCAGCTGACATCAGGTGAAGGCGTGGCACACCCTAGTCTCCAGACTATCACAGGGCTGACACAGAGAGACAGACAACCATTCACACTCACATTCACACCTACGGGACATTTAGACTCAACAATGAACCTGCATGTCTTTGGACTGTGGGAGGAAACCTGAGCACCCGGAGAAAACCCACGTTAACACGGGGAGAACATGCAAACTCCATTTAAACATTACATTTCAGAAAACTTGCAATATAATAAATAATTGTCTCAATGTAAGTAATCAACTGGTTAAGTTTCATGGTGCTGGTAGTTTTTTTTTTTTTTTTTTACCCTATTCCCTGTAGTGTCTTGTAAAATGTATGGAATTTATAATACAAGGCCGTTTTCTCAAAATTAGGTTTTTCTCATACACCAAACCTTCCAGTTTCATGCCTATCTAAATTATATTCTGAAGGTTTTTACAGAGGGGTTGTTCATATATCATTCAGAGCCTGATTTACACATCTTATTCTTAAAAACATGGTGGAAATTGGATGGCTGTTGACAGTATTTTCTGATTTATGGAGTGATAAAAAGAGATTTCCTCTGCAAAAACCTTTGAACCTAGCTTTATCCAATGTTCAGATTCTGGAAATGTATGAAAATTAGCACATGTTTGATAAGATAATTATTCATTTGCATATTATATTAAACATTAAACACGCTGAACATGCAAACTCCACACAGAGAGGGGCCCCAAGCCGGGTTTGAGAGGACGATCAATGGATTGCATATAAGCAAAGCCTCAGATCCAGAATACAGCATGTTGTACTGGAGACAAGTACTGAAGCCCAGAGGTCTGCTCCTCTCCTCGCTGTGTTTGCCTTCTTAGAGTTTGTCATATTAGGTCAAATCTTCATTTCATTATTCAAACTCGTGCTTTGCCTATAATGGCTTTTTTATGTTTGTCGAGCACACACACACACACACAAACACACACACACACCTCCATCTTCCCCTCTCCAGGAAAATGCTGATGGTGCACTCTTGTCCTCTCTCCCCCTCTTCCACGGCACACTTTTTTCCGTCCCATGAATTATGCATCTGATTAATTAGTCTCGTCATTACAGTATATGGTCAACTGGAAACTCCCCTTTGTTCTAGTTCAAACAGAAAATGGACCTTAATCCTTATCCTCTCTCTCTCTCTCTCTCTCTCTCTCTCTCTCTCTCTCCGGTCGTCATTGTCGGCTGTGTGTTATGGATGGTGAGAGGGAGGGAGTGGGGGGGGGGCCCTGGGTATTTGTTGTACCCCTCAGGATGCTGCATGGCATCGCGCGGGGGAATACAATGAAATAACAAGATAACAAGATAAAAGCCTGGTGTTGGACTTCAAAGCGGAGCGGCTGCTTGAATGGAAGCGGAGTGGAACGCAGTCTGCGTCTTGGTGATTTCAAAGAACACGTCTGCGTTCGTGTAAGACGGGGACTCCAGCAGGATATCCAGACATGGTGTAGTGGACATTTTTTTTGTGAAGACCCAATGTGCTCGCAGGAGGCAGTGGAAACTTGAACGATGGTTTATTTGAGAAGCAATTACAACGTTACGGCATCCATCAAAGTCACATCTCGCCCGGTCCACTGGCGACTTCATGTTCCATACGTTATCACACTTTCACTGTACGCTATAATACGCTATAATACGCTATAACACGGTGTATAACATGGTTTTACTACACGGTCTTACTATACGACTGTGTTGAATACTGGATTCTGATTGGTCAATAACGGCGTTCTGCGGTCTGTTATTTCTGTATAACAGATCGTTGCTATGGGCGCAGTTCAGATATCAGACTCTGGCGGACCGCTTTTGTGTCAAAATATTGATTTCTTCAGTAAGCAGCCGTGTAATAAGCGTGATAATGTACAGCTAGTGGGTGAAAGAATCCCCTTCAGGGCGATGGGAGACCCCTCCTCTCCGCTTTGCGTCGGGTGCAGCATCGCCCTGTCGGGGATTCTTTCACAGCAATGACCGGCTCGCTGTACATTATCCCTTATGTATAACATAGTGTATAACATAGTATATACACGATTCACACCTATACAGACTTCAAAGCATCTTCCAAAAGCTTCCTTTACCAAGCACATTAAACTGCCTTACGGTACTATATACTGTCGTGAATAATAAAATGTCTATTCTAGCACTACAACAAGACAATGGTAAACATCATAAAACCACATGGTGGCTAATTTAAACTATACAAAACCTGTTGTACAGACTAGAACCTCTGTAACATGTCATGCCAACATTTCACCAAATATAAATATGTATGAATAATTGTCTCTTACACATCAGATGGTGTGGATAAAGCTTCAGAATGCACCTTCAAATCACACTTGAATTGCAGCAACGCGCCTCTTAGTGCTCCTCCGTTATCCTCACTGGAACGATCAAGTTAAACCCATATTAATCCGAGCCTAGTCTAAATGCACCCCCCTCTTCCTTTACAACATCACAGTTAGCACTAAGTAATCTAAAGGTGTAAATCTCCCACAAACCTGTGATTCCTGGCAGACCACAAGTCTCCCAGCTCAAATTGCCGACCTGTGCAATAAATTTGCTCAGCAGTTATCGATCCGCTTTGTGCTCCCAAAGGTGGACCAGCTGTCCCGGCACCTCGGAGACAATAAAACAGACATGTGAATGCTCATACTCTCTTATGACAGGATGGAGGGGATATTTCTCTGCAGATGCCACAAGCAAAGCTCACTTTGTCTCTCTCTGTGTCACTCACACACACACACACACGCACGCACACACACACACACACACACACACACACACACACACACACACACACACACACACACTCCCATTTT
The DNA here is from genome assembly GCA_916701665.1 of Sebastiscus tertius. Taxonomy (NCBI): domain Eukaryota; kingdom Metazoa; phylum Chordata; class Actinopteri; order Perciformes; family Sebastidae; genus Sebastiscus; species Sebastiscus tertius. Next base: position 45,608 of record CAKAOH010020206.1, on the reverse strand, counting down.
ACAAGCTTTAATGCACTGCTCTCACACCATGAAGGGGTGTTGGGAGGTGGCCTCTGCATTGTGAATCCTTTGGCCTTTTCATCGACCCGGGGCTTCAATAGCTCCGTATCGATCGCCCCTCTTTCCTCGTACAGAGATCAGTCATGTACCTGTCCACTGGTGCTCCGCGGCCAGCAGCAGCAGCAGCAGCGCTGTGTTTTATGCTTGCCCAGCAGTGAGATTATACAAATCAGTAAACATGCAAAGCTTCTTATATGCTAATTGACAATAGTGTGGCTTAAAGCGATAGCCTTTGAAGTACCTGAAGATTTAAGCATCCTTAAACACAAGCTTTCAAACTGAGAGACAATACACGTGTATGTGTGCATCCGCTGCTCAGCTGCAAACACTGTCAGATGGCATTACTCTGATGTACAGTATCTTGTGTGTGGGCTTAGGTGTTTATGTGTGTGTGGCTTCACTCACTTTCCCGCAATCATCCTGTGTGTGTGTGTGTGTGTGTGTGTGTGTGGGGGGGGTGAGGGGAGTAATGAAGCGCTGGCTGTCTGGCGGATGCTGTGTAATCATGCAAATCAGCAGCACGCTCATCCACCAGCGAGGATATTACAGGTGACGCCGCCGGACACCGAGCAAAGGCGACCTCCTCCTGGCTGATTCAGTCTGAGAATGACATCCACGACACTAACGTAAAGGATGACAGGGAAGGAGAGAGACACATAGAAGGGTTAGGGGAGCGTGGTTTAGACACACACAAAAAATAATCTGAGAAAGACGCAGAGGAGAAAATTATTAGACAATGACAGACACAATCATGATGGAAGTGGTGAGCAAAAGTGTTTCTTCACACTTGTAAATGACGTTTTATCGAGGGCTATCAAGGTATTCAGTTTATGTGCGTCGGAGTATTTGTGTGCATGCATGGAATGTGCAAGCCTGTTGTGTCCAAGTGTGTGTTTGTGTGTGTGTGTTTTGGGGGATGAAGTCAATGAGTACTGACGTTTGCACTGATGTGCACTGAAATGGAAATTACAGTGTGGACTGACGACACCTGACTCTCACCTCAAAGCGAGGGGCCAGTCCGCTCTACAGCTCTCCAGGCCAACACGCAAATATACACACATTCATACACATCTTTCACACATACAGATAGTTTACATCGGGTTTAATCCTATCTATACTGTAGCTTGAGACCAAAACGGTTCAGAGTTAAAGGGATAGGTTGGGTGTTTTGAAACGGGGCTGTATGAGGTAATTAACCAAAGTCAGTGTATTACCTAAGTCTCACCTAAAATAATCAATATCAGTTTAAGGGTTCCACTGATCGAGGCAGCGGTAGACTGGCAACTCCAGTAATCTGCGAGGTAAAGGTCTGTCTGATGGCAAGGTAAAGCGGTGAAAATATTGTAAATATAGCGTACACTTAAAGTGATTCTGTTAGTTGGCTAAAATACGTTTTGTGCCGGCTCCGTCCACAGCAGTACATTACTTTGCTTCTGTGTGGTAACTCCTGTCTGCTTCTCCAACGCTGTGGGCGCGCCGACCGACCGACTGACCGACCGACCTCACACAACCCCACTTCAAAACACCCAAACTATCCAGGAGATTTTGTCATTTGGCACTTTGACGCACTTGAACAAAATCTTTAATGTCTTTAGTGTCTGTTAAAACGAGGTGGGATTGATTCCTACTTAATGTGGGTTTAAGTGTAAATCATCAGATGACATTGCAACCTGTAAAAACTGCAGAACAGATTATAGGTTTTATGCAGTGCCTTCAGTACAACATATCTCCCATATTATTATTACAGCACAGAGCCTTGTGAAAGTAATGAGATCACACACCCCCGGTGAGCGGTGAACTGCCTCTCTGGGCTCAGAAAGGACTGTTTGTTGCTGTCGAAAATCTAAGGGTCACACTCAATTCCAAGCACAATTCAGGGTCAGACAACCTTCATGAAGATATTAACACATGCAGGTTTCAAACTTATACATCTTTGAAAGGTCTACTGTAGTGTTAGATGTATTATCACACCCAAAAACAAAATAAAAGTGTACATATGCAGACAAACACTCCTATTTGATTACTTAATACTGCTGCCATATGGTGCTACCACTTACTTATTTGTGTTTGCATGACATACATATGGATGCAAAGTGTTGCCTAAGCTTGATACACACAACACGTGCACACCAACATTACCAACATCATCTCCTGAGCATACAGAGTGGCAAACGGTCCGGCGTTTAGCGGACATCTACTTTACTCTTTTTTAGTTGACTACATACCATATGTGCAGGAGAGAGAACATCTGCTAGAAAACAAGGAGGACGCATATACAAGAGCAACAGATCTGCAACAAGATACAACCCCCCGCCCCACACACACACACACGCACACACACACACACACACACACACACACACACACACACACACACACACACACACACACACACACACACACACACACACACACACATACCTGAGACAGCGGAACAGGGTCACGCATTTCCAGCTCTTGTAAAACTAATAAACCAAGGAAATTAGCCGGCGGTGTCACTTGAGACCATGCGGCTAATATAATACCTGCCCAAATTCCACCCAATGTGCCATAGAATAAGCTCATTTACGAAAGCCAAATTGGATTTTATTTGTGAATTGGAGTGTAATGAATTTAAATTGGAGCAAAGCGAGCTTTGTTGTGTGGCGGTAGCAAATTTGTGACTGTCTTATTTATTTGTCCTACCAGAAGTCGTGTTTGCTTTATTGTGTGTTAAATCCATCGACATCAACGGTAAATAAACAATTTGAGAGAAGTAATTACCTGCAGATCATCTTGGCTGACCAAAACTCATCTTTTATCAAAGATGTCTTTGAACTGCTTCTTTTCATTATGCTGAACGATGAGAGATCCTCACAGTTTCACGTGTTTTAACATTACTTTTGTCTTGGCTGTTCACTTTGTAGACACTTCTGACTCCTTTAAAGCTACATTAAATCAGGCTGATACCTCCACACTTTCCTTGTAAAGATCAGCTGGACTCAATTTCTTGATATATTGTGATTTACTTACATTCACAGAGTATATGTCATTTCCTTGTTTTTCCACCAATAGGCTTGCATGTTGATGGAGAACAATCAATGTTCAAACAATTTAATGTTCTGATGTGACAAAAATAACTATTTGAAGTTTACAGCAACATGATCAAATAAATCCACCACAATATAAAACATTGAACATGTCTATTTTTTTCTTCTTCAGGTATTTTTTTCCCACTCTTGTGAGCAGAAATTCCTAAAAGATGCACTTTCATGAATGGCTTTTGTTTGTTTTAAACAGGTACATTGGCCTGTATCTTTACGGACCTACAGAGTGCATGTTGGTCGCAACGCGTTGGTCATTTAAAACAATTATTGCCATGTAAAATAAAGGCATTTTAATTTTGTTCAAACACTGGAGTGTATTTTTGAGGGAGTCTTGCATTTTGTACTTTTTTGAGACCATATTCCACCCAATGCAACGAGATTGAATATATATAAAAACATAATTCAAAGCGGTAAACACCAACAGCATCCAGCCAGCTGTCCTTCCTGCATCTGTAAAGTTAAACTGTGTTGTTTTTAGTCTGGATTATGACTGTAACTTCTTCATATTTGTGTAATATTATCATACGATCTGCATACCAAGCTCTGATTGGTCAGTAGGTGGTGCTTTTATATGCAGGTCAGGTGTTCAGCATCAGTTACCATGGCGATCTACCCCGGTAAGAAGTGAACCACTGTTGTAGGACTGAAAACCCTGAAGTTACCTCGCTAACCACAAGCCCTGCTCCGTACTGTAGTACAGGCCTCGGCTGTCTCATCACTTGTCTCTTGTTCTCTGGATTGTATTCCAGCTCCTTATTGACCTATTCACATCTCCGTCCAGCAACCCAAATATAGCCTCCTGTCGTCTGACGTGGATCACACTGAGGTCTGTCTGCTGATCCGTGTGGAGCCAAGAACTCACATGTGAGATGTTGTTTTTTTTTTTTATCTACTTCTATCAATCTCTGTGACCTTTTCCTCCTTTGGGTTCTGCAGTATCTGTAATACACCCACTTCTCATTAATTAGTGGAACTCATACCTCGAGCTTTCTTATGTATACATACTGTGATGTACTAAAAATAAGATAACAATGTGACCATTAACGGGAAACACAGGGAAAAAAGAGAAAACCCTCTGGGCTCATGTTAAATCCTCCATCACTGATCTTCCTTCTTCTACACCAGTCATTTAATAAATTCATCCTCTCTCTCCCCCCCCTCTCTATTAGTATCTGCCCTCACCTCGTCTCCCGATCCCTCCACATGAGCATCAAAGCCACAGACATCAAAAGTGTTACACAGCCTCTCATTTGAATGCAATTACCCCGTCGCTCACGCCAGTAACACTAAATAACACACATGCATGAACGTTTTCAAAACCAGTCAAATATTAATGGAGAGTTTTGCAATTTACAAGTGTATCTTAAAACAATAATCAAAAAGCCCACATATGATCAGCAGGGAAAATCACTCTGCTCTGGCTGTGCCATTGTCTTATTATGGGAGAGCAGTGGCATCCCACTATAAACCACAGACTGTATATAAAAAGTGGACGTAGTCACCGTGACGTCACCCTTTGGTTTGTGGACTGCTGTTTTGAAGCTTTGAATTTGGCATTTTGGCCGTTTTTTGCCAACCAGAAGTGACACGAGAGGGTGGAGCTAAATACAACCGAATGCCTAAAGACATTTTTAGGCAACCAAAATGGTTAGAATTAACTTTCTTGGACTGAAAACACACTGTGACAGGGTTAATGATTCTTATATTGATGTGAAAACATCTCCTAACAACTGGATTTATTCAAGTTTCTCACTTGAAAAACTTAATGTTACGAGATTACATTTGAACACATCATAATAACGTTGTAATTTACCTTGACCCAGAGCCGACTTTGAACGCCTCATAATAATAACTCAATGGCACCTCCGTTAACATTAGTATCTCCGCTATTTAACCAAGCAGGACTGTGCTGCTAACAGCTGCTAACAGCTAACATTATTAACTTTCCTCCTGATGATTTCAACACTGATTTGTTGTTCACAGTGTCGCATTATGAGGGAAAAACAGGGTGAACCCCTCAGGTTTAGTAGCGCAATGCTGTTGAGCGCTCTTTTTCTTACCGCCGTGGCTCCGGTCCCAAACATACTGAAACAACAAGCGTGCATATGCGTCAGAGGAATCGATCGTCAGAGATTCCTCCGCGTAGCACTAGAGAGCATGCGTACCACCAGTGGTACGTGTACCATAGTTTGAGAACCACTGATGTAAAGGATACAAGAGATGCCCAGGATGAAGTCTGAATCAAACACAAACACTGGATCATGGTTTGGTCAGTTGTTTTACAATAATGATACCTGTATTGTGGGAGATTGTAATTCGGCATCCAAGATTTTGTGACCTGTGAACCTACATTCTATACTACTTTTCTTTAATAGTGTCCTCTGTGTCTTTCCCTACTGCACATCCCTCACTGTTTCTAGCCTCCCCTCTCGTCTCCACATTTTCTTTACTCCCATCTCTCTCAGTCTTTCTCCTCTTTGCTCTGATCCTCTTTCTTTACCCTCCAGCCTTTAACCGTCACCCTGTCTGTGTCCGTGCAGACGCTGCAGAGTGGAATTTCACTACGGATACATCCTGTGCACAAAGTGTTGGCTTCAGTTTCACTTCCTGGGCTCCCGTGGATCTACAACATATGTTCAAGAGCTAAATATGGACATTTTGTTTTCATCCGCCAGATTTGTAGTAGCAATGCAACACACTCTGCTTTTCTCTACTCGTCTCACGGATGCTTTCTCAAATGCTTTTGGCACCTTTCTCCTGCACATTCTCCATTTTGCTTCAGCCTCATTCATCTTTCCACCGTTTTTTTTTGTCTATTCTTTTGTCTGCAGTCTCTCTCTTTCTTTTGCCCTCTGAGCTAGGTCTGTGTGACGGCGATATCGTCACTGTATACCAGTGCAGACACAGCAAGGACAAAAGACAACATTTGCTACAAAGGCAGCCCTGGTGGCTTCTTGATCCAGGCTGCAACAAAAGGCAGGAGCACTTGATGACAACCAACGGGCGCTCCAAACTCCATTTTCAGCAAAGACGGCGGAGCCTCTTTCTCTCTCTCTCTCTCTCTCTCTCTTCACACACGTGAACACACTCACAGCGGGCTCTTAGGTAGACGGGGCAGACAGGCTCTCTACTGGAGGAGAAACGCCGGCCCAGTGTGGGCCTACACGCTCAGCAGAGCGCCTAATTACAGTGATAAATATGAGATGGTGGAGATGGGAGACAAAGACTCGTAGGAACTCTCCTCACGTGAACCTGGGGAGGGAGGTGGCTGTTTAATGGGCTTGACACAGAAACACATAAATAGACTCTATACACACACACACACACACACACACACACACACACACACACACACACACACACACACACACACACACACACACACACACACACACATTAAAGGAAGCCACAGAGGTGCTAATGCACCAACGTATCCTCATACAACGGTTTGAATGATATCTTACAAAAAGTTATTCCCCCTTTTATCGTGTTTTCCTACGAATGTCGATATACTAATTGATTTTGTGGGATATAATTTATATACGAATTACAGTGCTTTACTTTTCGTAGCTGCGAACAATGTATGAGAACAACCTGAATGCACACAAGCTAGAAACACATAGATAGAGAAATAGAATGAAATAGCGCCTCTAAAATATCATACTGGACGTTGCAAGGACCAGAGTTTCACCTCAGAGTCTTCATTTCTTACATCCAAAGAGACAGTATGCAGCAGATTGTGTCTTGAAACTATCAGGCTGAATGTTGAGTTTCATAATTAAAAGGCTTGAACACTATGTGTCATGATCATCATGTCCTATGCTGTATTTTTTCTTCCAAATCTAATAGGCTTAATTTAAAACTAATAAGGTCACAGTGACATGACTTCAGTCATCAGGATTAAGTTGTTTTTGTTTTTGTCTTCTTATCTTTCTTTGTTTCTCCATCTCAACATATTCTAACTGAAATCCAGACTTTCCAGGCTTTACATGGTAAATCTGCAAATCTGTCATGTCCAACCAGTTGAGGGACAGATGGAGAGGAAAATCAGAATAATACAAAGTAGATAAACTAAGAATGAATCAGACAGAAGAGTAAGAGTATATTAATTCTCCCATCTTTCAAAAGTGACGAGCTGAATACAGGAGGTCGAGGTGAGTTATATAAAATGTCAATATGTAGTTTCATGCTTCAGAAATATCTTCATGGACACCCCGTGCCGTCCTACGAGGATCTTAGGGCGAGAGTAAGTTCATGTTTTTGAATTGCAGTTTGTGATTACATTTCAGAGACATGAAGAAGACTTCATTCTGTTTAAGATATATTCAGGCAAATTTAAGGGCTTTGAAATTCATGAGAGTCGTCATAGTTTGCCCTTCCCTACAACCTTGTGTCATGCATAATTTCGATTTTCAGTGTGCTTCTGAGTTCAAGCTGATGTTCTGCCTCTTATTCTCTCTCTCAGCGGGCTCATAGCGCAGCATGCATGAGAGGCTACAGCCAAAAGCTCTAAACACCGCAACCAGGCTCTGTGAGACGGAGCTTTTTAAGATGCAACAGGCACTTTACCATTAAATCCACTCAGGACCTCCGACATGACACGACTCAGTCGCTTCTCCTTCAACTAGAGACGGAGAGTGAGTAGATGCATATTGACTGAACCATGCTCAATAAAAAAGACTCTACTCACTTCTACAGATTTACAGCAGCACAACATGCTGAGATAAGTAGAAAGTCAACAAAACCACAAGCTCCCTGTTTGTGCAGCACCTGACTTTGAATTAACTTTCATGTACAGTTGCTTTGAAGTGCGTGGAGATATAACAAGGTTACCATAATTAAAGGTCCAACTAAATATCAAATAAATAAATTGCATGAATAAAAAAACAAAACTGCTGCCTTTGTTGCTCTGGAGGCTCCCCGGTTTGGAGGACAAAGCAAACTTTATTACAAATTCAGCCTGCAAGTTGCATAAGACAGCATCCGGTAACTTTTCTTTAGAGGGCATGATTTATCTTTTACTCCTGATACTTACATTATTGCTTTGCGAACAACTGTAGTGCATTTTTGGAGGTACTGTGTTCCTGCTTGCAGACTACAGCTGTGTTATTCACTCTGAGTTGTGATCATTAGGATCATCAGAGGGCATTTGCGTAGTATCCTGACGCAGAAGAATCACGCATGGTTAACGTTGTGAAACGATGGAGGTTATAGGTTTAGGCAATAAAAATATTGGTTATGGTACGTGTCCACAGCCTCCGTGCTTTCCACGCTCCCCATTCATTGTCTATGTAAGCAGCTGCAAAGAGCTCCAAACAGCTGCCTGTTGTGGTGGAAAATGACACGATGAGAGCAGTGAGAGTGAACCCAAACAGTAAAGTTGTTTGCTGAAGCTATAAAGCTCCATAAAGCCGAGGGGAGCTGTAGATTCTCTGTAGGTTCATCACTACAAGCGACCCCTGTTCACATTATCATCGTCTTCACATCGTCATTTGATTATTCTTATTATAAAAATATATATTAGAGCTGTTTTTGTCTGAGGTGAAATAGAGGTCAGCAACATGTGTTTGTTCCTGACGCGCTCAGTCATTGTCACTACTCAGCAGTAAATGTAATAAGAGGATTCCTTTGAAACACTGAGGGAGAGTTGCCAGCCTTCACAACTGTGTTTCATGTTAAGGATGAAATTGCTGAGTTCTAAATTCAGACAAGGCTGAGACGTGACAGCTTGAACTGGGATTTCAAATCTGTCTGTTGAGAAAACACAGCCCAGCGTACGACTGAACCGCCGGAGCTGCCTTTCGAATAAATCTTTCAAAGCGCTAAACCAGTCGCTCAACATTGTTACTGTATTATTTTTCACCATTATCTTACAAAACAGCGGGCCAGGTGTTGAGCAAACCAGTCAATCATTCCCCCTTAGCGATGAAAGCGCAGCGATGCTGAAACCAGCGGTGTCAGCACTGCTCCCAATCTCACAGCTTCAGCTGTCACAGCTTCTCTTACTCCGCTAATGGCTTTATGTTGCAGAGGTAAAGCAGAAGGAACACGGAGAAGAGAGAGAGAGAGAGAGAGAGAGGGAGGGAGGGTAGTTTGTGAGGGGATAAGCTTCAGCCATTTGCACTGATCTGATCCTCAGACAAGCACGCTCCCTTGCAGACTTACGGTGGCTGCAACAAGGGATCTCACTGGTGTGTGTGAGTGGAGGAGAAGTGTGCACGTACATGTCTACATATGCCCACAAACACAGATATGCAAATCATGTGAAAGTCCATGAAGGCAACAGAGCTTCCTATTTGAATTAGTGCAAAGGTGTGGATATTGTACCTGCTTCAAGAGGACCTACTATGCTTTCTCCCTTTCCTTTAGAGTGTTATATAGTTTTAAAAGGTCTGCAAAGTTATAAAGCCCAAAGTCCACGCCAAAGAAGTTAAGCTTTGTTTATACTCGCACGAGACACCGTGGCAAGCATGCACAGAGGCGCTTATGCTCAGGGCGTCGTTCGTTGCAATATGCTCCGAAACGCCAGGAGGCGTATAAACTAAAGATTCTGTGGACAAGCAAGAAGTCAACGAGTGGTACCGGAAAGCAAAGTAAACATTTAACACCGACGTACGTACCGCCAAACATTACTTTTGTGTACTGTAATTATTACTGTCGCTGACATCCAAGTCTAAATGACGTCCTGCCTCTCGGTGCGTCCCCTCGGGCCGCCACTCTTTACATCAGACCTTTTGTTTTTTAGCTTTTACAAACCGATCTCTCAGATACACGAGTCTTTGCGGCGGCCGCCCCTAATCTCTGGAACAGCTCACCTCTTCATATTAAAACTGCTCAGACCGTAGAATGGTTGAAGTCGCTGCTGAAGACTCACCTCGCTCGCTCGTTTGATTCAGTTTATTTTCTGTCATCCTGTTACTCTTTCTCTGCTGTTATGTGCACATTATGGTTATTGTTTTTATTGTTGTTTGCTTTGTATTCATTTTATTTATGTACATGTTCAAGTTTGACTTGACTTGACTATGTGAAAGCCGTGATGACGTATGGCGCGCGCACCTCGCTCTGGCTTCACTACGGCGAGCGCAAACTAAACTTTACTCTCCCCCAACAGAAACACTGCTCTTGAACTGCCTGAAACGCCTCGCTTGAAGTCCTGCCTTTTGTTCCGTAACGTGGTGATGTCACTGAGTAACACATTTGTATAATACCTCCCTTGTAGGCTAGTTTCGCTTGTCCTCAAACAAAGCTAGCAGAGTCTGAAGAGTTTGGTTCGATTGACCAATCATAACAGAGTAGGCCAGCTGACCAATCAGAGCAGACTGGGCTTCTCGGAAGGGGCGGAGCTCAAACAGAGCGTTTGAGACAGAGGGTGAAAAGAGGCGCTGCAGCTCAGCCGGTATGAGAAAAACAAAGTGTTTCTTGAATATTAAAGCATGTAAATATGTTCAAGTAGAAACCCGAAATACAAGTATGCACCTGAAAATAAACCTAATCGGTCCTCTTTAATTCATCCTCTGAGGAGAAGAAACAAAGTGGAGTCTAGGTGGTAGACGGAGAGAGAGACCAGGCGTCGCTATGTGTGATTGAGAGACAACAAAGAGACACTCATAAGAGAATAAATCCTTAGAAGTAGTTTAGATTTCAGGGTTTAAATATCATCTTTAGATTGACAGCCTTTTCTTCCGATCTTCTACAGTCAGCTCATTTCAGTGGCTCATTCATCCTTCTGTTGTGCCACCTTCACAACCTGCCTTTATCTGGCTCGCTCCCCGGAGCCCCAGATACAATCGATGGGGCCCGAACAGCTCCCCGGGCAGTTAGCCTTGACGGCTGACAGGAGCTGGTTTCCACACGCGCCCTTGATGAGTGTGTGTGTGTGTGTGTGTGTGTGTGTGTGTGTGTGTGTGTGTGTGTGTGTGTCAGCAGAGACTCAGATGTGGGTACAGGTTTTGCTGACTGATGTGATTAAATAAACAGAAGAAAGAGATAGAGTGATGGAAAAGTGAAGCAAGATCTCTCAGCAACATTTCCCATAATGCTCAGTGACCCTTCAGTTCGTCCTCTCCGAGCGCGTTATAATATCCAGACGACACCAGCTTGATATCACCGTTTCATGGTGCGTGCTCTCTGCTTAAAGCAGCACTCAGGTCACCTCTAACCACATCAAAGACACTCATTAGGTGACAGAGCACTAAAAACAACTCCTAATTTGCTCACTTTTGGAATAAAAAAGCTGCACGCTTCCCTCAGGAATAAAGCAACACGTCCATGAAAACAAGTTGTCAGAAGTTCCTCCCTCTTGAGCCCGGAGACAAACACATTAATGAGACACATCTGTTTGGACCTTGTTTATCAGACTTTGACAAAACTTTGGGGGAAGATTTCCTTTGACAAACCGCCATTTCTCTTGCTTTTCCCAACTACCTTTTGACCTCAAATCTTTAGCAGACAAAAGAGATGAGAATTCCTTTTCTCTTTAATGAAAAGCAGCCGCCTGCCTTAACCCACTTTAATTCAATTAATCCTCGCCTCCGAAAAAATCCCCTTGATTGATGCGTCATGCAGTACAGAAGCACTGGAAATGTTATAAGAACCAGCCTATTCTCATTCCTACAGGGCGTCAAATACCGAGGCTTTGTCACAGCCGCTAGATACCGACGCTTTGTTGATACTCGCGCAAGACACCGTGGCGTGGGCCTCCGTAGATGGCGCCGCACTACAAGCATTACACAGAGGCGTTGTTCGTTGCAATATGCACGTCGCGCCATGTAAACAAACTGACGGACGACGGGCAGGAAGAATCAGCGATGTTAGTCTTTACTTTGTACTGAATATTCACAAAGGATGGATGGATGAAGTCATGGAGACAACAAGTTGCTCCTCCATTTCTGAGCTCCATCTTACTACTACTTTATGCTTCACGTGTTGCATTAGCTCGTGCATTAGTAGCGGCCGCCGTGACGGAACACATTTGATATTTATGATTTGAGATCGGTGCAGCCAGGATGGCCTTCCGAGCTGATCGGGGGATGTAAAACAAACTCTTAACGTACCTCACACCACAGGAACATCTGGAAAGATCATCTTTAGAACCATCAAACACTCAGATTCCTCCCGACAAAGGAATTGGGCCCGAAGTCGGCTTAATTCTTGTGTAGTGTGTACGCGGCATTAGACAAAACCAGAGGGTTTTCCAGGTGAGGTGAAAGAATCATCATGTACCTCTGAGGCGGGCTTTATGTCTTGGGAGGGAAACAACCACATCAGGCTTCTGGGATACTGACTGACCTTTTATGATGCAAGAAGTCACTTGTTCTCTTCAGCTGATGGAAGGCAGATCAGAGTTAACGCCCCAAACATTTCAGATGACAGGCCACTTCTTTCCACTTCTTTTGAAGACCTTGCAGAGAACTGAGGCAATGACATCAACACACACACACACACAGTCAGAGACACGTGCACACTCACCGCTCACCACACACACCTCCACAGCTCCTGCTGTGACATTTGAAGGACGGGGGCCTGCAGGGAGAGCTGGTTTTGAGAGGTTAGATGAGGTGGAGGGCTGGCTGGCTGGCTGGCCGGTTGGTTGGGGGGGTGTGAGGTAAACAACACCTCGGAGTTCAGCGTGCATGCCTAATGTGCTCCTCTCTCGCACTGACGGCTCTGCTGGGCGAGGCTGCCGATGACAAGCTGCCTGGAGGAGAAGGCTCCAGCTCCTCCTGCAGCATCTCACTACCTCTCACACTGTCTGTTGGCTTTACAATGTCCAGCTGTCCACGTCAACGTCCTGTTATCGTGTCCGTGTCCTGTCCTGTCCCTGCTTTAGACTGTACTCAACCTCTTTCCTCGTCTCTCGTATCAGATACTTAGTAAGGAGAGACACTACAGGTTCTCATGCACTGGTCAGTTGTGAGATTTTGGGCTATTTTGCTTCCGTAACACGTCTTCTTCAGACTAGTGGAAAGAAAACATCCAAAACACACATTTCGGTGTTTCATTTACTACTTTGTCTATTTGTCTCCTACATTCACGTAACAGTTAGCATCAGATAATGCCTCATTTAGAGATTTAAACATACACTTCCAGAAAACTTGTAATATTAAAATAATAAACTGGGGAAGTTCCATGGTGATATCTATTTTTTTTTTTTTACCCCATTCACCTGTAGTGTCTTAAAATGTATGGGATTTTACAATACACATCTTTAAAGGCCGTTTCCTCTCATCCTGTGATCCACTTCAGCAGCACTTACATCCACCAAACTCTCTAGTTTCATTCCTATCTACTGAATATTTTGGAGGTTTTTACAGAGGGGTTTGTCTCCCAGTCTGATTTATACAACACACAGTATACATTTTATTCCTAAAATCTAAGGCTGTCCTCGACCAAAACAATGTTTAGTCCACTAACACTCGTACGATTTTGTCGACAGATCTCTGAAACTGAGTTTCTTCACAAAGAATCACGCGAAGGCACCACTTTAAAACAACTAATCGACTAAAGAAATCTTAGTCGACCAAGATTTCTTTAGTCGATTAGTTGACTAATGGACTAAGAGGAAGCAGCCCTACTAAAAACATGCCTGTTGACAGTATATATTCTGATTTATGGAGCAATAAAAAGAGATCCCCTCTGTAAAAAAGCTTTGACTCTAATAGGTCAACGACATAAAACAAGAATTTTGAACCTGGATTTATCTCATGTTCACATTTCTGTTCTGGACATAAGCACAAATTTAATAATCTAAAGTCTCATTTGCATATTTAAACATTACATTTTCAGAAAACTTGTAAAACAATAAATAGTTTTCTTAATGAAAGTAATCAAATGGGGAAGTCTCATTGTGATATCTATTAGTTTACATTTTGTTACCCTATTCACCTGCAGTGTCTCCCCCTTAAAGGTGCTAAATTGGATATCCAGAGCATCAGCAAAGCAGCTGTTGCAGAAGCGTAGCGCACACCCTCTGGTTTCTCATCAGGTAAGCACTGTTAGCGCTACTAGCACCGTTACCTGCGAGCCTGTAGCTCGCCATCGCCATGTTGAGAGTGGTTGAGAGGAAACAGAAATGCTTCCGATCCCGTATTTAACACCTTTAATTTAAATAACAGGTATAAAGATGAAGACTGAACCCTAAAAATGTAATTTTTAAAAATAATTTCCACTATCATGTGAACAATGTGTTGGAAGAAGAAAGTCTTTTGTGGCTCTGACTATTATTAATATTATTATTATTTTTCAGTGGTTTCATAGCAGCAGTCAAAAAACAGCGGGGCGTTCCCTTTAACTTTGTACAACTTTATGAAATGCATACTAATGATATAATCATGGTCACTGGCAGCAATGCACACATGCAGATCAAAATACAAAGATATGTACAAATGTGAATTGTACACTCTTAAGGTGTGTTCAGACTGAAGGCCAAGAGAATTTTAGAGGCGGCGTGATTGCATACGAATTCAGTGGAGAGTCGGACGAAAGGTTTGCTCGGGGGTGGCGTGAATTGAAGCAAAAAACGCATCCGCACAAGTTGAAACTTTAGCAAAAAAAAGAAGAAGTGTGCTTATCCCGAGCTATTGGACATACAGTCTGGAGGAAAAGAACAGATCGTGTAGCACACAGATACTGTACAAAGGCACACTGCTGCTCACACACACAGTCGGTGCATTGCTAATGCTAGGTAGTTACAGCTAACATCTGGACTGTGGCTGTTTGCGACGTACAAACACTCCAGCAGGCCAAAATTTGTGCGAATAAAGCGAAGTGAAAAATGGTCTCGGCGCTCAGTCTGAGCACACCTTCACAGCTAGCTTTAAAATTTCACCAGTGGTTTTTACCCCCCCGACCTGAGTTCAACAACCTCATTTGTTCATGTCGTCCAATCGCGGCCCGTCTCTCTCTTTACTGATTGGTCTCCGAGAGGGCAGAGGTGCTATCTGATTGGTTGTAAAGTTCAGACGAGTAGAAGCAAAAAAAAACAACAGACAGTAAAACGAATACCGTCGCGTTCTGAGGAGATAAAAATCACATTGACATCATTTACTCAGGGCATACACATAGAACATTTATTGCTGCGTAGTCAGGCTTTAACCTTTGATGCCATGTTCACTGACACAAGGATTTGTCTCAGAAAGATCGGAGGACATATCTTTGAAGCTAAAACAGCCCTTGGTTTGCTTCGCTTTTTCCCCTCTTCAACCCTTAATCTCCTCGCTGACAAAAACAGGACACTTCAGGAAAAGGCAAATCACTTCACCTGAAGTCATAAACACACACTCACACACACACACACACTCTCTCACACACTATCACTCATTAATACCCAACACCATGTGATAAAACATAGTCATCAAAGTGATTTTGCATGATAAAAAAAAAGGTCAAACCCTCTCACATCACCTCATCAAACCCTATTTGAGAAATGAAATAAGGTAATGATGAAAACACTGAGGATACAACAGTCTACCTCTGGAAATCAGGCTTAAAGATGAGCGTCTCCTTTTTTTGGATGGAGCGACAGAAGCCAAAATAAGCTTTGCATTAAAAGATTTGTTCACCGTGTGAGTGAAAGGGTTGCTACAACATGTTTGTGTAGAGAAGATGAGTGCATCATGGTGTCATTTCAAGAAAAAAAAAACAAAAGCATACTGTATTGCAATCCTAGAACCATGCTTAAGGAACACTAAATGTGTCCGTAATCGATATGTTATTATGGTGTCAAATTAAAGCTTTCGTAGAGATGGTTTATGCTATTCATGGTTAGCATAGGAGGTTAAAAAAAGCAACCAAAGTTCCCTGTGTGCAGCCAGGAATGATCCTCGTGTGCTGAGTGAATTATGGCTGTTCTCATCTCGCCCATATTTGAAGAAAAAAAAAGAAATCCACGAGGAAACCGGTGTTCCCAAAGAGAAAATGTGCTGGAGGGAACAAATCACTTCAGCACACACAGAGTTTTGAAATTTTTTGCTTCGTTGTTTTCCCACACCTTAAAAAATGTTATAAAACTGGAAGCCACTGGCAGACAAAAAAGTCCTAGACAACAAGTCATACGGGGTTAAATGAAACAGGGGACAAAGTAACGGCAACACTTGCACGTGCCTATTCTCTTTTTCTACAAAAATAGTGGAATAGAAATCACATGGTTATCACCCAACATTGACATCTTGATACACTTCTGTATATAGATAAAAAAAAAAAAAAAATCTTGGTTAAATGCAATTCCATCATGCAGTCGAGGTCCCGCGCAACTCTCGCGTCCATTCGTCGCTAAATCCGTAAGCGTGGTGAGAGGAAGTGGAGTGTGCTTGAGGTCTCACTTTATTAAGTAGCTGTGAAGCATTTCTTTTTTTTTTTTGGCGCACACGTTATTGTTTCTTCTGATGAAGCTCCATCCGAACCTCTCTTTCGTTTCCTCATGTTTGTGAGAGATAGAAAAGAACCAATTTCACGAGTCAGTCCATGCACGGTTATACCTCCGCAATCCCTCAATTTCTTTTCATTTTTTCCGCTGCCACTCAAAGACTGAGTTGACCCAGGCACGAAGCTTCCATCAGTCAACACCTCCCATCTCTACAGAGGTATGGTGAAGTGATGAGAACGATAGAAATTCATGCCTTGGATACCTGAGGCACACACACACTACGAGCACACACACACACTCTTGAACTCTCCTCCACCTTGCGTTTTTACTCTGAACTCAGCAGAAGGTCGAGCGCCAGAGTGAGTAGGACCTGTTGTTTCCGTCTGCCAGAACAGATGGACATTAGATCCGCTTTCATGCTTTCCCCGGGCCAAACAAATGACCTGCCTTCTCCTTTTCCCAGCCTTCCTTCCTTCCTTCCTAAACATATTTCCCGAGCCTCCTCCCACTTCCTTGCTGCACTGCCATCCGAGACGTAAACCAATCAAAACGGTCTCTGTTGGCACGGATCGCGATTTCAGTTTCTATTTTTGCATTTTCAACCTCAATGAACCCAAGCCGACACGGGGAAAAGGAGTAGAGCAACAACAAGACTCTTTCTTGTGAGTTTAAGCTCTGTTGTCTCTGCTCCTGTCGACTCCCTGATATGAACGGGCCTCCTGGTCTTCCAATGTGAGCGTGTCCTCCCCTACAGGTACCGCCTCGAAGAGGGTGTAAGGATCCATCTCCGGCCCCTTGGGCCTTAAATCTGCAGGATGCTTCCTCAACCAAGACCGCTCCCCTAGGTAGCACAAAATAGGACATGGGCTTGTCACAAATGTATAGAAAGGGGTTGAGGGGGCAAGATGAGGGTTTGGTTGTGGAATACGGGACATCGTGTGTCATCAAGCCTCTCTCTCACTGATGGAAGCAGAGAGAGTGAGAGGGACGGCTATGGGTTTAGATCCAAGGAATGGAGAGACAAAGGAAGAGCGAACAGCAGGTTTCATCTGTTTTTCCGACAAGGCCCTACTGTTGTTTGGCTCGAGCTCTTCCCTTTGAACCCTTGCTCGCCGTCACCCATTTCCCCTCGTCCTTCTCCTCTTCTTGTATCTACTAATACCCCCGTCCAGGGGTTGGCCAAGAAGCCTTGGGGGTCCATGAGCTCCAAGCCCAGAATCTCCCGTCGGCCCTCCCTGCCCCGCGACGACAGCAGCATCCCCCCTTGTTCCAGGCTGCCCGTGCTGTTGCACTTCTTCACCAGCCCTCCCGGGTACACCAGGGAGCTGGGCGACAGCAGCGATGTCAGCGACAAGCTGCTCAGCGTCTCCGATAAGTGTTCGCTGTTGCCCGCTTGGCTGGAGCCGCAGCCACCGATCGACGATCCGATGCCGATGCCCAGGTCCTCGTCCGAAGGGTCGATGGAGTCGTCGCGGGTGTAGCCCGGGCTGGTGCTCCCTCGGCCACTGCTCTGGCTTCGCTGGTGGCCCCGGGTGGCCTGGAGGGTGAGGGCCGAGGAGGGGCTCGGCCTCGGTCTCAGGGTCTGGACCGGGGATGAGATGGCGGTGCCGTCTTCGGGCAGCGGGAGCGGGAGCGGGCACACGGGCGGTAAGGGAGCTGCCGGCAAAGGCAACTCCAGGTTCTGTGGTGGAGAGACGCTGAAGCTCAGTCCCTCCTCCAGGGTGGTCTGGAGGCTGCCCTCAGAGCTGCCTGTAGCGAGGGACGAGTCACTGCGGGACGGGTACTGAGGACAGAAGGAAGGGAGACATGAATCCAACTCTTTATTTAATTGAGAAAGGAACATCTTCATATATATTCTATATATTTTATTGCATCTTAAATGTTGATTACAACCCAGTTATAATAATGATAATATCATCATCTTCAGGCCGTTTGTCATCCAGATAATAAGCATAAAAAGAAGCACAAAAAAGAAACCTCAGTAAAACTTCACAACTATGTTTGTCCACTATCTTTGTCCCCTCCCCTTACCTGTGAACAGAGCATCTTGCTGTGGGCTCCTGGGGAGCGGAGCGAAGCCCAGGAGTCTGGGGAGGTCAGCCGAAGGCCCCTGGATAACCGTAGGCTCCTGCTGCGGGGGGGTGCTGGGATGGCTGCTCCTGCAGGGTGGAAGAACTCTGCAGGCAGATGGAAGAGAGGAGAAATGCCACTGGCTCCTCCTCTTCCTCCTCCTCCTCCTCCTCCTTTGTTTCTTTCCTTCTTGTTGCTGCTGCTGGAAACACCACCTTGAGGAAGGAATAAACTCTTTCCATTTCTATCCTGGTGTCAATTTATGTATTGTCTCCCCTCCTCCACTTGTGAAAAGACACCAAAAGGCTTTGTCCTGGTGGGGCCTGTTGTTGCTTTGCAGGGCGGTGATTATAGAGCACCAACTGTTTCAGTTAAACTGACAGATTTTAGGTATACATCGATGTTTTAATGTCTAGTAGGGCTGCACAATTAATCAAATATTAATCACCATCACACTTTTGGCTTCCTACAATTAAATGAACATGATCGTCTGAGATACTGACGTTTAAAACGGCGTTCATCTCATAGAAAACTGCTGCATATCAAATCAAACTAACATTGGTTGTATAGATATTATCTATACAACCAATGTGTATATGATTAAATTAAGAGCATAACATTGATTATCTAGCTCTTATTGTTGATCATTTTGCTCTCAAAGTGCACCAGATTGAAGCATTTAACTTTAAAATGTAGCTAACAGAAGGGGTAGGGTGAATATTCCTGTATTTTTTCATATTGCAATATATATATAGCAGAAAAAAATATTGCAACATCAGTTTTTTCCAACATCGATCAGCCCTAATTTGTACATTAACAGGAATGCAGCACAGCATGGAAGTGAAAAGAGCGCTCTGTTTATTTTAATGTGAAAGTGCAGTAAAAATATGTTGTTGCTAAAATCAATGAATAATCGTGATCTCAATATTGATCAGAATAATTGGGATTATCATTTTGGTCATAATCGTGCAGCCCTAGTATGTAGAAAAATTAAGATCAACTGAATTAAAAAAAAAACAAAAAAAAACTGAATTAGCACCTCAAGGTTTAATGTCGGCCACCAGTCAAGTTGCAGTTTACATTCATGTCTGTGCAAAATGTCATCACTTCATGAGTTTATCCTGTCAGACATTTGTGTGAAAGTGTCATAATTAGCACATGAATTCTTGAGTTATGACCAATAACATGTTTTGTGAGGTCACAGTGACCTTTGACCTCCAAATTCTGATCATTCCTTTCTGCCAAATTTGAAGAAAATTCCCTCGAGGCGTTCCTGAGATATCGCGTTTACAAGAATTGGACAGACGGATGGACAGACAACCTGAACACATAATGGCTGTCGCCGGCGCGGAGGCATAATTATGGTAATATCTCACACCAGCTGTGGATCTACACAGATGTGATCTGAATCATTTCCTACAATTTACTGCAGAGGTTCAAGTGCTCCTTGCATGCTCTCTTCCTCATTGTCGAGAGGTACATGTCTGGGACTTATACAGTATAAAGTCTCTCATTAAATCCTCTTTTTGTGAATAAAATTATGTATTCTTCCATATTCATTTTGGAAAGTTGCTGTTCTTGTTTAAAAGAATCGTGTTATTTCTTGTCCATGTTGTGTCTTTCATGTGCTTCTGTCAGCAGCAAGAAAAGAAATCAGAATCTAACTTGTTTGCTGCTACAAAGGCATGTTTGAATCTATTAATTATGAATGCATTCCTTTGAGAACAGCTCGGTGGTACAGTGAGTATGTGGTGTTACTCACCAGGGCTACAGTGAGGTGAGCACAGATGTGCTTGGTGTGTTTGCATCTCCATCTCCTGTATGGCGGCCTCCACCTCGATGGCGGCGTCGAGGGCCCGGCACGGCTGGCCCGACCCCTGCACCTGGCTCTGCACCACCGTCTGAGTCCCTCCACCTCCACCGGCCTCCTCCGAGCTGTGGGAGTCACTGCTGCACCTCCCCTGGAGGAGAACACATGACAAAGTCTTTTCCGGTAAATCTCCGGGATAGACTCATGTGTGGATTTCTGAAGTTTAATTTAAAAAGAAGAAGATGAATTTGACAGGCGGGGAGAGGCTCAAAATAAAAACATGGATAAATGATGTGCTTGGCAAAAAAAGCTTCTAATCATTAACATAGTTTAAAATTGGCCCATTTTTCTTCTGCAAAGGGACAATTTAAGTTTAGGATCAGCATTATATTTAGTAAAGCGACAATTCCTGGACCGAGCTGATAGAAAATGAGTACAGGAAGGAAAAGAAGCGTCTCCTCAGGCATCCTGCAGATATCAAACATGGCCTCTGATTCACATCATCCCGCGGGCTTTTCATTTAAATGCCAGTGAAGAGGTGAGGACTGATTATGAGCACGAAAGAGCCTGTTATTGTCATGTTAATGTTTATGTATTGTAACAATAAATGTTTGGTTATAAATGTGTCAATGTGTGTGTGTGTGTGTGTGTGTGAGACGGCTGCAACAGCTGGAAGCGGGAAGCGGGAGGTAGATTAAGGCAGGAGTTCAGCTTTGTAAGCTCCTACCTCGTACGTTTTAATTACCATCATGTAGGGACCGCACAATCATTTGTGCGTGTTCGTGCACACGCGTGTGTGTGTGTGTGTGTGTGTGGGGTACGATACTGTGCTTCCGCTAGTGTATTGTATCTCTGAGTCATTCAGTCCTTGAACAGCCCCATTTCAAACAGACAGCCACCCACACCCATACAAACCTCAAACAACCTTGGCACACATGCTTAATGCCACGCACACACACAAACACACACACACACACACACACACATACACATTTTTATTTACCAAACAGTGTTTGACAAATGAAATCCCTAACCTTAGATCCGTCCTCACCTTCTGTGTCTCCGTCTCTCTCTAATGAGCGCTGGTTCACAGCCATGCTAGGCTTATCTGGCTATCCAGAACCAAGGAGCATTACCCCATTACAGTGGAGGATATCTGGGAAGGACGGATGATAAGGGATGGAGATAGAGCAGGCTAGAGGGAGGTGCAGAGAAGGTGTGCAATTACCAGAGGGGGTAACGCTGAGAAAGGAGAAGCATGAAAGATAAAGTCAGGAGAGGGAGGAAGGGAGGGAGGAAGGGAGGGAGGGAGGGAGTGAGGGAGAGCGGGAGAGCGGGGGAGCAGGAGAGGGAGGCGTGAGAGCCACCCAGGATAGCAGCGAGGGAGCGCCTAGTTTTATTCATGAGAGGAGTCTGTGGATTCTTCAAAGACAAGATAGTTACCTCTGATACACAGAGAGAAAGAGATAAAGGGGACCTAAGGTTTCTACCTGTAATTTACCAGAGAGCCTACAGCGGAGCCGTGGAATTATTTTATAATGCTCGTTTGTTTTTCTGCTTCCTGGAATGAATATTAGAAACGATCAGCGAGCCGCTGCTGTTGTTTGTGCTCGTCCTCTTCGGGGGAGGGGAACAAAGTGGCCGTATACTGGACAACATAGTGTGAATTTACGGTGCGATTGGTATTATCGTGGTCACTGCATCTTTTTTTACACAGAGAAGTTACACTGGCATGAAGCTGGACGGGAAATCTGACAAGCAGGTGTACAGCCCAACTAAAGGACCCTGCTGTCTCCCAGGCTCTCTGCCACACATCCACTAGTTATTACTGGGATGATCATCAGTTCATTAGGATTTGTATCTGAGCAGCATACAGAGCAAACAATGGGTGAAACAATACAAGAACATCTTTTGTAAATTGCACATTATTATTACCGCTGATCAAAGCTCCGATCCAACTTATACTTAACGGTATAATCAGTGTAAAGATGGGTTTGCATTGTTAGAGCAGCAGGGGCGATTCTGGGATCAGAATGCTTCTCTAATGAGAATATGACTTGTGTACGGTCAAGAGCGTAGGTTTAAAGTCAACATTGGGGTGAACACATGTAGCGAGGGAGTCTTGGGATCCTCCCCCACGAAATTTTGAGCATCAAAAACATCATTTCCTGCATTCTGGTGAATTTTTCTGCACCAATTTCTGCCTTTTCTGCATCAAGTTATGGTGGAAATATCTTTATGTCTGCAGGACCCCTTTGAAAAACACCACGCTAGTTTTCCCTCGCCAAAATTTAGCCCGACAGGCAAACATGACATGGTTGATACTAGGCTTGCCGTGGCAGTCGGTGTTACCGGTGTAACACGGTGGTCGGGTACATACCGATTACATTACGTACCCACCACCCCCACCGTCGTTTTGCTTTTTTTTTATAGAAATAAAACCCATTTCGTTCATTTTGGCGTGTCAGCGACGTGTTATCAATAGTCAGTAGATAGATAGATAGTCGTACGACGGACGCTACAAACTGAAAGTGAATGCATCTGCTCCAAACGGAGTCTCAGCTCAGAGTAGCAGGAGTCAGATTTTGATGCGAAAACGTGAATGTCCCTCTCTAGAGTCGTCTGGAGCAGAGCCAGTGTGTAGTGTGTGTGTGTGTGTATGAGGGAAGTGAGTCGTAAAGCAAGAGAGAGAGAGAGAGGCGGCGATGGGAGCGAGTAACGTTATCGACTCCGGCTCAAGCAGGAAAAGTTAACAGAGTTTGGTTTGTCCGTTCTGAGCTACTGTAGAAACGTGGAGATATGTAGATATAAACGTCTCATTCTAAGCTAACGAAAACACAAGGATTCTTATTTTCAGGTGATTATACACTAATAAAAACATACTTAGAAATATTATATTCCATTTCTGCTAATAAATTCCCTTTAAAGTTACACACTGGTCCTTTAAAGGGCCTCTTAAAGACAGTGATGTCGACCGGGGTCTCCGATAATCCCACGGGTAACAGAGGGTTTGATAATTACTTTTAGGGGTGCTGAGATGAAATGTAGGTGTTCTTGAGCACCCCTAAAAGGAATCTAGGATTGCCAAAGCAGAGCAGGCATACTGCCATGCAAATCCTGAGTATCTCTGAAAGAAATGATGCCAGGTCTACCTGCAAATAAAATGACAACCTTATTTTTCAAGGCTTTAAAGAGATGCCTTTTTTTTCCTTTTTTCAGAAGTGTAGATCTTATCTCCCCCCTTCCCGCCTCACTCGGCTCACACCCACCTTGCTCTCTCGTGCCAGCAGCTGGTAGGCGGTGTGTTCGTCCAGGCTGAGGTCATCTGGCAGGGCGGGGGACGAGGACTTGTCCGACAGTTGCTCCGACTTCAGCGACGCCTGCTCGATCTCTGCCAACCTGATCTGCTGTGAAAAACGCACCTCCGTTATTCATGTCTTAAAGCAGGAGGGAATAGGAACAACAAACCTTTTAGACTTCCTGGGATTAACAGAGTATTGTCTCATCAGTGCTAAATATAATGCATGATTTATTCTAGGGTTCACAACAACCATGACTGACCTCAGTATCTTACATCTCTGTGTACATAGATATCACATTTCTAAAGGATCAGCATCAACGCCGTCTCTCACGATACCCATAGTTTATACAGCAACTCTAGCTACGCAGACAAGATAGGTAAAACCTCCGCCAAGTTTCGATATGCTTCACCAGATGTTGACAAGTCAAAGTGGCCAAAAAGCCGTGGCACCTGTCTGTAAAGAGAGCAGGGTGAGAGATTTCAAGAACAACAATTGCTTTGTCATCATTCATTGAACAAATATTTCCCCGAGCCCCAGAAACACGTGAAGAGAGAGAGAGGCGCCGAATGAGAGGCGAGCGGCCGATATCCAAGCAGTGGGCACACAGCAGGTGATGTAGGTATGTATGTTTTTGGGTGTGCACCTGCAGTATCTTCACGTATATGTCAGCGAGAGTAGGGACGTCACGATACCAGAAATCTAGTAGTCGATACCAACACAGTGAAATTCTACGATATCTGATTCGATACTGTGGAGAAATGAGTACCGTCACGTTTTCAGAATTTTGGCATCAGCTTGGTACTGACATACCGGTTCTCGTGACATCCTTAAGAGAGAGTGAAGAGATGTTTTTTCTTACATCAGGAGGTGTCAAGTGGTGTATCTGCACCAGAACCTCATAATTCTTCCCCTACAGCCAGCTGTTTTCCACTGTAAATGAACGTGTTGTTGCTGTGTGTGTGGTCATGGTGTCTCATAGTCCTTGTCAGCAATTCTAAAGTCAACATTACCAAACACAGAATAATCAGGAAGTGACAACAATTACACCAACTGTTAGTACCTCTCCCTCCGTCTCATTTGTTCCGACATTAGCGCCGGCTAAGTTTGTTTCATCAGGTACCTCGGCCCATAATGGCTATTGAATTGGTTTGAAATTATCGCCGCATGAGCCTCCTGAGAGCTGGAGCTTCTCGGCTGACGCTCTTCTCTCTCTCTCTCTACCCTTCCCCCTTTGCAGCGCTTGGTTGTGCACAATTTCAAAACAAACAGTGAGCTGGAGTGGGATTTCAGGGTTCTGGGGGTGTTATATATATATATGACGCGCTCCAGCAGAGTTTCTTTTAAAGAGATGGAGCGATAAAATAATAGCCAGAGAGAAGCATTAAAAAAGGTACTTAAAAAGGGCCCAGTGAAATCCAATGGAGTGAGGCCTGTTAGCGATAGATTAACACATACCTGTATGAGAAAGACAAAGAGGTTCATAGAGGAGGATTCACGGCCGATATGCAGCAGTAAATTACCGTTTCCCAAAGGAGGGAGAGAGAGGCGAGGTGAGATGAGGCAAAGCAGAAGCACGGTCGGCGATGCAACTTGTTAATTTAAAGGAGAACTTTTTTTCTGTTGTATCTCCGTATATCGGCCCTCCTTATGTGACAGTATCTGCTAATGGTCTCTGTGTCTCAGAGTTGGGTTGTAAATAGCTCCATAAAGGTCCCTGGGAGTCATCAGTTGGTACATTTATCAGCAGGTAATGGAAACTATACAGCCTTTCTCTTCCTGTATTCTTGGCTGTGCCTCCAGGGACAATGAAAAAAGGCACAATGGCTACAGGAGGAGTTGCTACACAGTTGTTTCCAAAAGTGTCCATCGCAGCCTGAGAGCAAAGGAGGCAAAGCAATACTTTATTCAGCGCGGCGGGGAGGCGATGAGAGCAGAAGACTGAGCGAGAAAGTAAGCATGACTGATATCTCACGGCCACATCGCAGGACTCATGCTAGTGTGGACATGGGAAGCGTATGTTAAGCGTAGGAAAGAAGCGCACCAGCAGCCAGTCAGATGATCCACAACACACAGGAGCAAAGACAAGCACACCCCCTGCTCCTCCTTTTAGCTGACTACCACAGGCTGGTCCATACTACCACTAGTCACCAAAGACATGTTGAAATCCTACACATCGGGGATTTATGGTATGTTTGTACGGTAACGTCAGCAGTTCGATTTCGGAAAAACGTCATGGTTGGGCTTAAAATAAGTGTGTAAACTAAGTAAAATACGTACGGAAACAACATCACATAAGTACAGAAAGCACATCGCAAACCTCACTGACAAACACGTGACTAACATCACCAAAAAAACAAAAAAACAGCGGACTCGAACACCGGCGTCCTGGTTAAACGTGTTCGCTGGACTTCGTCCTTCCAACCCTCCATAAGTGGTCTTTCTCACTTTTTGTTCTACGTCACCAGCTCTGAGCGTAGCATATTTACGTGGCTGCGTTTACATTGCAGTCAGTGCAGACTACATGGCATACAAATGATATGCCAAATGCAAAAAAGGCGTTCTTATTGCACGCTAAATACCTTGCGCATTATCCTGTCATTCATACATCTTTTCGTGCTAACGGGCTGCAAAAAACACGGCTCCGCGTCGAGGTGCTGCATCGCCCTGAAGGGGATTCTTTGACATCAATGACCCGCTAGCTGTACGTTACCCGCTTATTACACGGCTACTTACTTAAGAAATCAATCATTTGACACAAAAACGGTCCGCCAGAGTCCGACATCAGAACTGCGCCCATAGCAACGGTCTGCTATAAAGAAATAACAGACCGCAGAACGTCGTGATTGACCAATCAGAATCGAGTCTGAGCGGAGAAATACGTTGCAGAATTATACTGTTTCTTGCAGACCGTTTGCACGGAAAGGCAAATGAATGACACGATAATGCGTGCCTTTGTTGCTTTTGGCGTATCGTTTGTACACCATCCTTCGCGTCAGGGTCCACCCCTCCGCTCCGTGTCGGGGTTTCCTTTCACAGCAATGATTCACAGCAACGACCGGCTCGCTGTACATCATCCCTTACGTATTACCATGAGCCATGCATCCTTCAGTATCACCATGGGATATGTTTTTGCCTGACCACAGGACCCGCTGATGTCCGTAGACGTTGTTTAGCCCTCGGCCTGTTTTCAGAACTTTACTTTCAGAATAGCTTCCGCGTCTCTGATGCCACCTTTCAAGATGGCGCCCTTCCAAAAGCAGTGGAAGAGAAATGATGTTGATGCTTGAGCGAAGTGCCTGTTTATGCTAGTAACTGAATAAATGACAAAGGCCTTCACTGCTCCACTGAACTGTTCCCTGCAGACTCAACTGTAGTCCTTATTAGGCAGCTACTTGATGAATATTTCCACTGTCACACACACAAACACACACTGCACCCAGGTGTCCCGTTGTGCCTTCCTGTCCCCTTAAAACACAACGCTATTGTACATAACTCACAGTAGTGAAAGACTCATCCGTCTGAAAATGGCACACATCCACGCAAACTCTCACACACACACACACACACACACACACACACACAAACAAACAATACGCAAGTGTGATGGTTAAAGAAGATGGGGAATTGAAGGAGAGCAGTACAGGATCAGATACAGTAAATCTGAAAGAGGGGTAGCCCAGAGGAGCAGCGGAGGGGCTGATGGGAAGAGGAAGCATGTAAAAGAGGGAGCAGAGATTGATGGTTTGACAGCATCTGCAGACAGGCAGAAAGCAGGACTGACAGGTGAGGAGGTGTAGAGCCCAGTTATTGCTTCTTCTGAGCTGACCCGCTGCACTTTGTCATTGTGATGGACAACACTGGCACAGGACAGTGTGATGCAGGATCTCCTGCGTACAAAATACCCCAAAATACAAGCACAAGTAAAAGGGGGAGTGTTGGTGGCGTGCGTGCGTGGGTGCATGCATATCAGTAATGGTTGCATGTGCGTATATATGCATGCAACGGGCCTCATTAATTCACACTTCTGCACATATGGAAATCATCTGGCATTTAATTAAGGGCTGAGATTTGCTGTCATACTGTAACATAATAGCACGCACAGTAGGTGTCACGCTTTATAAAGCACAAACTCTCCCCATTCACACTGCTTTGTGTGATGAATGAAGCCCTGTGTGTGTGTGTCCGTGGAAGCACGTGCAAATGCATGTTCATGTGTGTGTCTCTGCGGCAGATCTGCATGCACGTACGGTAATCATCATGGTTGTGTATGTGTGTGTGCATGAATGTGTGTGTCTTGTGTGTGTGAGTGTGTGTATTCAAGGTTTTACTATTCACTGGTTTTGCAAAGTAATAGTTTGGTTTGGCAAGTGTTTGTAACAGTTTGATGCGAGCAACACACTGTTTAATGAAACCCCTAAGTGCGTGCATGTGTGTGTCTATACTATATCTGTATATTTGTGGATGCATATTTATGCTAAGGAAGGTAGGTGTCTTTCCATGTTATGTTTCTACCTTCTCAACTATTTGGTGCTTGCATCCAGTATGAATCTATTTCCATGTTTACAGAGTCTCTCGGAGCAACCAATCAGGCCTAACGAAGCCAAACTTCTCCTCAGAATGATCCCTATTTGGTCCGACTTTCATGCAAAGCAGTAAAAGCATTTTTATAAATCAAATTTGTAAATGTAACTTTTTTTTTTGTAATTGCTCCATCTACAAATCTGTGTCCACAAAATCTGAAAAATTTACATCTATCTGATAACAAGAAACTGATTTGGGGTCCCTCACGTCGGAGGCTACATTAATGCATTTCAGAGCTTCAAAGCTGACCTGGTTCTTCCCCACCACTAAACATGATAATGAAACAAGACTTCTAAGACTGAATAATGTAGCCGCTGGTAAGATGTCCTGACTGAACACTGCATTTACTAAAACACTAAAGATACTCTGCGATCAGTTTAGATTTCGGTCTGGCTGCTGTGTGGTCGACTGAACGATCTACTCTCTCTCTTTCTCACTGAACGCAGCTGTCAAAGCCAAAGAGACGTAGCATCAGCGAGCGAGGACTGCAGATTCACCTGTGACTCTCTCCAAGGGGAAGTGTAAGGTCATTAAATAGGCGTTGTCGGTCTCTATAAGCACCATAGATGTAGGTCAGTAGAGGCCTACGGTGTTGTGAAAGCAACACGTTCTAACACGTACAACCGAATGAAATGTTACGTTTTGGTTTAGGCAACAAAACTACAACTTCTTTAGGTTTAGGCAGCAAAAATACAACTTCTTTAGGTTTAGGTAACAAAAATACAACTTTTTTAAGTTTAGGCAACAAAACTACAACTTCTTAAGGTTAGGTTACAAAACTATAATTTATTTAGGTTTAGGCAACAAAACTACTTAAGTTTAAGGAAAAACATTATGTTTTGGCTTAAAATAACTACATTTCAAAAATGAAAGGGAAAGGCTTGTAACCACAAAGACAACTATATGTTGTTGGTTTCACACTCCAGCAGTAGGCCCCTACTGACCCACATCTATGGTGCTTATAGCGACTGATAACACCTATTCAATGGCCTGATGACAGTCTAATCGGCTGTGAATTGTCACTAGATTTGTTGCTGGGCAGCATTGCTAAAGGGGTCATAAAAGTGTCCAAGTCTAGCAACATGGTGCTAAAATGGCAACACTTGGTGGTTTCTTTATAAATAGGTTTCATATTCTGAGGTGGGAGTATTTTTTAATACTCGTGGAATATTCTGTGTGACTAATAGGAGTGATTCTGACATGTTTGATAAATATGGGCCTCCAGGTTGATCCAGTGAAGCTCAGTGGGTAGAGTGTGTTTGTGTGTGTGTGTGTGTGTGTGTGTGTGTTTATATATGTGTGTATTCATGGTGGTACCTCTTGTGGGTGGCTCTTGCAATCTCTGCAGATGGGCGTAGGAGAGGAATAGTGGTGGAAAACAGAACCGGAGAGGTTGTCGATCATCAGCATCTCCCCCTCCAACGTGTCCTTGATCAGAAGAGACACGCTGTCCAGCCATTGGCTCTCCTGGAACACATACACACGCACGCAGACATACACACACACACACGGACACACACACACGGGACGCAGGCCGGCAGACCAGTATTGCACGCAGGTGCAGACATGTGCACATGCGGACATGCGAGGACAAAAAACACGCAGGGAAATGCATACACCATCGTAAGGGTTATAAGTCTGTGTGCACACGCAGGTATGCTTTTACACTTTAATGTTCTCACACTCAGTCACATGTGTACATATTCACCCACACACACACACACACGTAGATTTCTAAAATTCCTCCATAAAAGTTAAATAGATCTCAAACACGTTGTCAGTGTCGGAGATCATGCACAGATAAACCAGAACGAATCCCCCTCTCATGCTGCGTTGGCCTTTAGGGCTAAACACTGTTCGCTTTTGGAAAAAAGCTCCTGGATAATACGACTCCACACCCTCATTAGCCAAGTAACACATCATTTTACTATCAAAGCCTTGAGCAACTGAGAGCGCTGCTGATGATATATCACCTCAATTAGGCTGTTCAATACCTTGTTGAAACAATTTAAGATTTAAGCATCTGCTTTGTGCTCTGGGTATTATTAGGTTTAAAGCAATTTAGACTGAATCAGTCGGGGCTTTTTTTCTGCGACTTAAATGATCCTTCCTTGCTTGAATCTCGTCTGCCAGATTGGTTTTTCCCAGAAACCAATCTGGCAAGAAAAAAAGGCAACTACTGACAGAAAAAAAGGGAAACTACTTAAAAAAAAGAAATGATTTCTGTGTTTCTTGGCAGGGCACTGCATTTCACAATGAATTAGACGCATTGTGCCTGCATGGAGCGCATTCATAACAAGCCAAAATAACTGTATTACATCAGCAGATGCATCCCAAAAGATAACTGTGAAACAAGGTCACTCCTCTTCAATCCCCACACAAGCCTATTTTTCCACAACACATTTTGTACGACGCAGCTTATCAGGACTATACACTTAGATACCTTATGCAAACACACAGTTCTGACTCAAAGCTGTTATATTGCAATCACTCGCGGCTCATGTTTTGAAAAATGAGGGGGCTACGAATTCAAGAGGTTACTGTACTCTCCCAGCGTTATAAATAAAGCTAAAGCACGCTGGTTTATGAAACCGTGTTGCAGTGAAACATTCTGGCATGAAGACAACCCCGGCAGTCAGGCTGACTCTGCCATATCCAGCTCTTTTAATACACGTATGTAGAAAAAAGAAACACTCACAGACAGTCCCAAGATTCTGTGTAGGTGGAGAGCGTGATAGAAAAGATAATGTTTGATTGACTGCGGTGGCCTACTGTATGTGCTGGCCTCCATTAATAACTGTATTAGTGGACAACAATAGGGCCCGTCTTCAGGGAATGGAAGTTGAGAGAGAGGAGGAGAGAGCTGAAATTAATTACTGCGTCTATCTGACTGTCACCGGCTCAGCTATTATCTCTCCTCTCTTATTCCCTTACTCTCTGTGTGTGTGTGTGTGTGTGTGTGTGTGTCGACGTCCTACGGTGTCGCCTCCAGTCCCCGTGCAATATATTACCAGCGTTTCACCATAGAAGGAGTCGAAAATGACTTTTTCAGCGTGGCACGTTACAGAATATACTAGTTGTAGCTGCGATCTTTCTCGAGCTCTTGAAGTCTCCATGTATCACAGAGACTCGTCCGATATATCAGCGCTCTTTGAGCATCAATTTTACGGGGCGACTAAAAGCAATTTGACTTCATAAAACCAATATGTCTGCTCCTAAATATAGTGTCCCGAGGGAAAAATATTTGTTTTTCAGCTGCTAATGTTATGACAATATGTGGAGATTCACAAAAAAATTAAAGCACGTTTGAGCCTTTTTTAGTTGCGCACACACACACACACACACACACACACACACACACACACACACACACACACACACACACACACACACACACACACACACACACACACACACACCAACCCCAGGACCTGTGCTCTGAATAAATTGCATCGGTCTGCCAGATCCCTTATTGCATCACTTGAGAGACAGGGAGAGAGGGAGATAGAGAGAAAGACAGAGAGAGAGGGAGATAGAGAGAAAGACAGAGAAAGAGAGAGGGGGAGGATGCTGCCAGTGTGTTCTCTCTGCTCCGCATTAAGTTCCTTTGTCATGCTGAGCTAAAAATGACTCCGAGCAGCCAACTTTAGCTCTACTGAAGGTGAGTCTCTCCACGGCAGCCGATGAGTCATCTTTACGTGTGTTTCTGCGCGGGTATATCTCAGACTATCATTAGCGATTTCATAATAGAAACGAGGGACTCTCATTCACAGACGTGAAATGATCGTTTCAAGTATGTAACCTGTGCACGAGTGTCTGCTAACTCACACAGTCTCAATGCGAGCACTAAATGATAAAAGCTTAATTGAGAAAGCGATTAGCCGACTACAGTGAAACACAAAACTTTGATGGAGTAGAATGGAAATATATACAGCCTGTCCTTGACTTTCATCTGCCTAATATCACTAAAGTAGTTTGGTTTCATTTCTGAAAATGCCTTTAATTCCAGCCCGATGTTTTCACATTCATATTAATTGATATAATTGCACAACGTTGCAATTAAGAGACAGCTTTTAGTGCCTCTCCTTTTATCTGCCTTTTCCTTTTTATTCCCTCTCTTTGTGTAAATGCGTAACCTTCCATGCCCTCCCTTCCTTCTCACACAAATGTGTAAAAGAAAATGAACAAACAATTTACACAAAGAGAGATTGGTAAAATGACTGAGTGTAATCACGCAACGGTGCCGTCAGTCAGCTTCACAATAAGAAACGGAGCAATGACTCTCTTCTCTGTCAGCGCCATTCAAACGCTACGCAGAAATTACTGCCATATTGTTTACCTCTTTTGTATTCTTCCAGTTTTGTGAATCAGATGTGTAATTTTCTCTGCATGGACTAATAATGCATTGATACTGCGCAAAGAAGAAGCAAACTGACAGGCAGCCAGAGAAACAGAACAGAATAATCAAAAGTAGGGATGTCTCCGTTACGGTTTTCTGCCCCAGATACTGATCTAAATTGTTTATTAACCAGCATCTGCTGATACTGCGTCTGATCAAAATTCAGATTTATCTAAATAATACAGCTGCAAAGTGCACACTGGGCCGACATTAAGGTCACATTTCTATAATTTTCTACTTTATAGTCCATATTCTTCTATCGTGTTTTGGTTTTCTGTAATGTTCTGTTAATGGTTTGTTTTTTTAAGATTGTTTTTTGGGGCTTTTTGCATTTAATTGACAGCGATTGTTTTGAAAGGGGGATGACATGCAGCAAAGGGCCACGGGTCAGAATCAAACCCTGGGCACGCTCGGTAAGGACTGTGCCTCAGTACATGGGGTGCCCACTACTGGGACTTTTCAAGGAACTAAAAGTTCCGGTACTTTCAGAAAGTACTACCCCCCGACCAGGGCCTTTTTAGGAGGTAAAAAGACCCCAGAAAACGTCCTCTGAACTTAATTTAGACCCGGATCCCTGCGGTCAAAACGTAATGAGTTTCTTAAAAGGTTCCTAGTTCTGGGGGCAAGTTCCTGCGGTGGAAATGGGGCTAGAGTGGACAATGCAGGAAGGCTGTGATGTATTTAGGCAACTTCTCTTTATCCCGATTGCAAACAAAATAAAGGCATCCTGCATGTGGAAAATGAAGCTAAAACAGTCGCACGGCTTTAATGTATTTGTTAAATGTTTTAGCCCAAAGCACCTTCAATACCTCGCTGGCACCGACTGTCACTTTAGCAGAAACTGACGGCCACTGTTGATGTCACTTGCTTACAATGCACTACACTATGCAATGGTCCCACTGTTTTAAAGGACCACAGTGAAGTGTTACAGCTGAGCTACAGCTGAGCTACAGCTGGCTTACATCTGGCATATACTGTAATAAAAAAATATACATATATCAGAAATGCATCCAAATCAATGAGGATCTGATTTTTGTATGGCCGAAACTGATCCTTCATAAAAGAGCCTTGATAATCCTGATCCTGCAGATCAGCTCGAGACATCCCTACTGGCAGACACACACTCCCACCCACCCACTCACATGCACACCATCAGGAAACAAACAGAAGAATACTCGCTCTCTTTCACACACACTCACTTGTGCTGGTGAGTACAGGGTCCGGCTGGAGTCACGGAAGCTGTACGTTCCCGAGTGCGCACTGCCCGCTGAATGTCGCATCTTCCTCACTCTGTCTCCCCTCCCCTCTCCACTCGCACATCCTCTGTCCTTCCCCCCCGCCGTGCCTCCGGGTCCGGCGGCGATCAGTCCTTTCTCCACCCTCCCACCCCCGCAGCTGGGGGCGCCCATGCAACAGAGGGTGCCCTGGGCCAGCTCCAGCTCAATTTCTGCATCCATCTCCGCCTCCTCTTGGGCCTCCTTGTTGGAGTCGTCCAGGTGCTTCATCAGCACGGCCACCACCACATTGATGAGCACGAACTGGGCGGTGAGCACGAAGGAGACAAAGTACATGGGCGAGATAAACTGAAGGCTAGGGTTGCAGGCGAAGTCCACGATAGTGCCGTGATCCGGTGGGCACTCCCGCAATGTGTCCTGGTGTCACAGAGGATGAGGATGAGGATGAGGAGAAAGGTGAAGGCATGGTTGGTTAGGAGCAGAGGAAGAAGGGGACGGTCCAAGATACAAAACAGATAAGTCATCTGGAATGCACCATTTTTTGGATAAAGCTTTGTGAAGTTACAGGAAGTGGACAAAATTACAATATCATATTATGAAATTAAATACAGCAGCACTGTTTACATTTAACACGGCTTAAAAGGTGCTACATGTGAGATGTGTGCCTCCGCACGGCTCTCAACATGGCGACGGCTGAGCCAGCAGCTTATAAAGAAGCTGTCTTTTTGGACTGAAAACGCTTATTATATTTATAATATTTTATTGTTCAACACATTTTGGTAGAATATGACAATGGAATAGTTTTACTTTTGTACGGCACTTTTTAGGTGGACGTTTTACTGGCGTCCCGTAGTCGCTTTCAGTCCAAAATGGCGGAAGCGTGGCTTTGCTGCTGGGTGCTGATGTTGCAATGGAACGGACAATTGACTTTCACTTCTTGGCAATATACGTTCTTTGTAGCTAATGGTGAAGAAAAGCCCCAAAGGAAGAGCGCCGGTCGTTGATGACAATTTTTCGTAGTGGCCATTCGAGCCATTTTGGCGTCATGCGCCAGTGAGCAACTTTCATAGGAATGAATGGGGCCCCGGCTCCAGAGCCGTATAAGAGCAGTGCAGAGCGGCGGCCGTGAGCATGCCGGTGGGGTACGCTCACATGCACTAAAAAGTCATGCACAGCTGACCCGGCGATGTAAACAAAGCACTGAGGGAGAGCGACTTCAATCTCTGCTCAGGTAGACATTACTCCTCTATACCTTTACATTATAAATTGTTGTTTGCTGCTATATTAATGCTCTGGATATTAGATTTAACACCTTTAAGAAACAATAAAATCATTATTTCCACTACTGACGGCAGCAGAAATGTAGAGAAGACAAGTCGAGATCTAAATGTCATCTTATGCTGTGAGCTCAGCCGCAACACCGCCGCCGCCGAATCAAAATTGGTGTTCCCATTAAAAATATGAAGTACATTTTTAGGTAATGGAAATGCTTCTAGCTCTTGTTAACAAGGCTCTTTGTATTCATGACAACTTGTATAATCATCATACACTTAATTGTTTTGCCTCCATGCAAAACAACAGGAGGCTTTCTTTTTGTTTTTTTTCTCCACTCCCTCTATTATTCTGGTGGTTTTCCACTCTGGTTAACACGGCGCTCAGCGGAGTTCAGTCAGAGCAGAACCAAAGTGACAAGTGTTTTCTGGAGGAAGTACACATCTCTCACCCGGGCTGTGACCACACATAACAATGTTAGCCCCTCTGAGCTGAAGCTGGTGTTTTCTATCTAATTTGGCGTGGCGTTTACACACTGCATGCACTCCTTCACATCATTTCTGCACACATTTTTATTCTTCCAAATCATGCTGCTCTGCCTCTTTTTTAAACTTTTGCTGTAATTTACCCTCTGGAGGAAAGCAATCATAATAACCGGTCAGTTCTTTTAACCCCCCTCCCATCCTCCCTCTTATTACAGTTCCTTTTCTCCCCGCTGCCTTCTTACCCATCTTCCTCTCCCTCATTATTTCCTCTCTTCCCCATCATCACTGCACTAATTACCACTCACCTGCCTCTCACTAAACCAAAGTAGCTCTACCTGTCTCGCAGCCCAGGTAGTTAATTGGACAGCCGAAATGACAGAGATTTACTCGGAGAGGTTAGGGTAGCATATGTGGCCCGCTGGTTTGCTTCATGGCCCGCGACCATCCTCCACACTACCTGTGTGTGCTTAATGGCCCACGCCCAACGACGCGCTCCGGCATAATCTCGATTCCCCTCGCAGCCCTGGGGTGTGCGGAGGAGCGGTGATAGCTGCTGCTGCTGATGGTGGTAGATGTGTGTTCAGGGGAAATTGGTGTTTTGTGTGTGTGTGCAATGAGGCACGGTCCCTGCCCATCAGTAAGGAGATCTGTGCTCCCGGTGCTGAGCAAGCACATTTCCTTTTCATCAGTGAGTATCACTGGAGTGGAAGATAGGATGGATGGGAGACATAGAGCAGGAGTTTGTCTCTAGTATTATGCTTTTTCCCTTTCCTTTAGTGTGTTATATCGTTTTTTTTGTGCATGTAAAAGGTCTGCAAAGGTATCAAACCCAAAGTTGGTTAGGCCCGGGACGCACAGGGAACGTCAGCAGCGCGTGGCGGCTGCGGAACCTGTTGTTTTTTTATTTTGGCGTCCGTGTTAACAGGTTAGAGCGTGAGCAGCGCGGCTCGGCTGCGTGTCAGCTGCGTCTCTTCCACAGATTCAAGGTCTATTTTTATCGCGTGCCGCAAGCGGTTCACAGCAACAACAGTTGTGAGTGAAAGTGATCTTTTGACAGTATATTGACATGTCTGACAAGCTACATGTCTGTATCTGTAGGATATGTCACAGACATGAAAAATAATTTATTTTTAACTCAACACTTCCTTCTTCTTTTCACAATAAAAGCCCTCAAGCATTTTTTCTCTGGACAGCATTCCTTCCTTGTTAGCACAAGGCTTTTATTCTGAAATATTTGCAGGACGGTGTTGTAGAATATGCAGTGACTTGCACGGCTCCATGAATGAATAAATTACCGTGTTTTAATTGTGGATTATTACTATTATTTACAAATTACCACACGCTTCTTCACCGTCTTCTGTCTAAAATAAATATAAATGACATTTATAATGAAATGAAATGGCCATTATGAAAGGCTCTATGTAAGAAAGAAAGGGCTAACAGCAGCAGCAGCAGATGTTTGCCAGTGTGCACATCACACGCGTGAGACACGCAGTAGTTCAGCGAGGCAGCCGCCACGCGCTGCTGACGTTCCCTGTAGACTGTAATTTCTTTGCTGCTGTGGTGTTTGTATGTTTGTTTTGTTTGGTATTCTATCTCAGGTGTCATATGTCTTATAACTTAAATCTGTAACGAGTTATTTCTAAGGTTTCTATTCTTGTATTTGTTTTTTGTATGGTTCGGTTGTATGGTTTGGTGTTCTTGGAGAAACCCGAAATGTATGCACCTGAAAATGAGCACAATAGGTCCTCTTTAAAACACTAATACTCAGTAAGTAACTTTGTACCTTCATGATGCCATTCCAGTTGTCGCCCGTGGAGACTTGAAACAAGGTAAGGAAGGCCATGCCAAAGTTCTCAAAGGTAGCGTGACGACTCATACCCTCACATGGGTAGTCTTCGTTGCAAACTGAGGATGAGAGTGAGATGGTTGGATGGATGGATGGAGGAAGAGAGAAGTTCACAGATAAGAAAAGGGTGGAGAGGATGAAGAGAAAGGGAGAATAGAACAGGAAGGGGACAACAAAAGAAGACATGAATTGAATTTGAACTCTCAACACTTTAACATGTCATTGCTCCCAAAAGCTGCAGAGGCATGCACCCTGTCTGTCGCTAAGCTGCCCGGATGACTGTCCAAACAAGCCAACTCAGTGTAGACACAGTCTGTTATCGAATCAGCGGGCAATGTGACCAAACACTCTATTTGTCTTTGAGCTTATATCCCAAGATAATCTCTGGAATGGCCTCAAGAAAAAGCCACACTTGCATTCGCCACTAATCCTTTTCTCCTGCCAAGCTCCAATAGGAAAGCAGCGTTGCTACGGGCTGCAGCCGCAGCACACAAGAGAAAATGTGACAGTTCGGGAGATGTAACTTCAATGTGGATATTTTAGGACAGCACTTATGTATCAGAATACTGGAGAGTGGGTTGATTCCCTAATGGCTGTGTGACTGCAGGAGGGAGAGCTGATGAAAAGGAATAAGGGACGGGGAGGAAATAAAGGGAGCTTCATAATAAAGTTAACACAAGTCCTCTTGCTTGTATCTATGTTTACTACAATAAGTGCACCAAAACTGGAAGCCACAGTTTTATTTACCCACTGGGACAGACACTTACGCCTACAGCCATGTTGCTCCTCCATGTTTCTACAGTAGCCCAGAACGGACAAACCAAACTCTGGCTCTAGAGAGAGCCTTTCACATATTTACGTTACTTGAAGGCCACCGTAGTTCTCCAACAGGTTTGTGAAACTGCAGTAATGTGAGCCGCCAGTCACATTACCGCAGTCTTGGAAAAGGAGGAGGAGTGAGCGGAGGGGTATTCAGTTGGTTGCAATCTGCAACCACACCACTAGATGCTGCCAAATCCTACCCACTGCACCTTTAATCCCATTACAATGGCCTAAAAATATCCAAATCGTTTATTCACTCTAAATATTCAATGTATCATTGAAGTGTCAACAAATGTGATATCGTCTTTATTGTAAATGGCAAGTGTCACTTAAAGGTACTATATGTAACAATTTACACATATTAATCACTTTGTATTGCCAATGTGTGAACAGACTGTAATATATCTTAAAAACAGAGACCTTCCCCGACTGTTTCAGTTGCCTATAACAGCCTGTGGACTGATTTCGATGTAAAGTAATCAGGATGGTTTTGCTTTGTGACGTTAGCTGATGAAATAATTTGCAAATGGTGAGCTAGTTAGTATCATGGAGATTGGACATTACAGATATTTATGTTATTCTATGATGTATGATTATAATGTAATGTCACCTCACTGTTTTGGCCAACGGAGCGCGAGCATGCACGTGAAGGCAAGCAACAGGGTGGGGGACTGCACTTCACTTAACGGCCACTAGAGTCCTTTAATACCTTTAATACATTCATATATCACAGCCTTGGTTCTCGTGAGACTTTAGAAGAAAGACTCTTGTTTGTAAAGTACCAAAGATCATGGAATGAATCAAGAACAAGAGGTTTTGTATGACATTATCCTTCGTAGCATCACGACTGGATGTCATGAGCACTCACCAAGTTCTCCAAATAGCTCCACTCCTAAGGCGGCGTAGATGAAAAACAGCAGCATGAAGAGCAGGCCCAGGTTACCCACCTGCAACACACACGCACACACATGCTGGAGAACATCTTACCATGCACATATTATAAACCATTTGGCAGTATTCTGTCATCTGCAACACACAAAGGACAACCTTAACAGCATTATGGAGAGGTTTTAAGCTCTGGGTTAAGTTATATACTCAGTATAATGTTGTGATTTAGTGAACAGCAGCAGACAACACACAGTCATCGCTTTGGGACCGGAGATAAATCAGCTATAGACTTGCTTGTCTTGCTTTCTTGCAACCACATTTTAAATTACTACTAAAGTGCACGTTGTTAAATACTGCTATTAAACACAATAGCAGGAAATCAAATACAGGGTGTAAAGGGTAGGACTCCAACTTGTTTCTAGCATACTTTGCTTAGTTCTGCAGACCGTGGCACAACTTCCTCTGAGACTCTGATACCGCTGAACCCCTGATGCGGTTGTGAGTTTGGGGGTTTTGGGATTTGGCTCTGTTCCACCACAAAACAGCCTTCTGCTACCTCAACTTAATGGCGATGATGGTGTTGCACGGTAAGCACTCAGGGCAGAATCTAATCCCATTACAGGCATACAAAACCCAGTCCCCTATTCACACCGTCTTCAACACTCCGCTAACAGCACTGCTCCGCCGGGAACGAGGAATTGCACTGACAAATAGTTGCTGTAATTATACTCCATGTGTTCTAAATAGAGGTTCGGATCACTCCACCTGCTTTTCAGGGGGGAAAGAATCTGCTGTTTACTCTGTAGAGTTTGGTCTAAGAATAATGCATCAACATTATAATGAAGCTCATTCTAAAGAGGTTGCACATGAGCTGCAACGCAAACAACGTTTATTAAAATTAATTCTGTTGAGATACTTCCGGGTGTAGAGGGTGTTTTGGCTCCGTTGGAAGCAGGCAGGGCGATAATGGTGCGTAGCTGGACGAGGAAAGATCACGGTGAAAAGGAGAGTTTTGATTATAATGTCTGGTTTGGAGGGAAAGCTCTCAGGAAATAGGAGCCAAGTCAAATGATTGGGATTGAATTTAGGTCACATTAAACTGAACTACAGTGAGATAGAATCCCACCTCTCTGATAGTCCAGTCTTAAATCTCTTTGTATCTTCTATCCTTTGGAAATCAGCCAAAACTATTATCTACATTTTAATGCAGCCAAAGGCTTTAACATCAATTGCCTGATATGATTCACCTCAGGCCGGTCGCACAGAAAGGCGTATAAATGACACGCTAATGCGCAAGGCAAAAGCGTGCAATAAGAACATTTGTACGCCGCGTAGTCGGTACTGACTGCAGTGTAAACGCAGCCACGTAAATATGCTACGCTCAGAGCTAGTGACGCTGAACAAAACAAGGAGAAAACATTTGACTTTCAACCACCACTTTCCTCTCTCACCTCACCTCACCTCTCCTCTCCTCTCTTCTCCTCCTCCTCTCCTCATCTCTCCTCTCGTCTCCTCTTCTTTCCTGTCACCTCATCTCCTCTTTTGTTCCTTCCTCCCTCATCTTATTTCTTTCTCTCCTCCTTTTTCTTGCTTACTCCTCTCCATCCCTCTATTGTTCCCTCCTCTCCTCTCCTCTCCTCTCCTCATCTCACCTCACCTCACCTCTCATCTCCTCCTCTCCTCGTCTCTCCTCCTCCTCTCCTCTTCTCCTCTCTCCTCTCACTAATCGATACCCGTTAGCCATCAGAACTCAATAACACGTTCTTTAGTGACGTTCGTGATGCGTTTTCCGTACTTATGCTACGTTGTTTCTGTACGTATTGTACTTAGTTTATGTACATATTTTAAGGCCAACCATGATTTTTATTCTAAACCTTATGAAGTGGTTTTGTTGCCTAAACCTAAGTGAGTGTTTTTGCTGCCCCCTGCTGGTACCGCACCTTCATACACGTGTAATATTCACACATCGGTGAGGCAAAACATAAAAACAGACTGACTCGCTATCCTTTGGCGTTTCTTTCGGGTTGTTCACCTGGCCAGTTGTGTATTTAATGAAAGAGCTGCAGGAGGTGAATATCTACCTGTATATAACACGATAGAAATGTTTAGCAGCATCTACAATCTAAAAAAAAAAAAATAAAGTTTACTTTTGATGTAGACAAATATGGCCCATTACATGCAGCCCAGTCCAATGAGTCCCTTTGGACTGGAAGTAATGGAGGTAATTGCCATACAACCTTTCATTTGGAGCGCTGTAATAATTCTAAATGTGACTGTTGTGGGGGTTTGCCTCAAGTACATCTCCAGGTTAGTGCTATCCTGCCTGGTGCACTTAACAATCTGTGCTTTGTAATGGCTCCAGTCTATGTGGGGTCCAGGATATGGATGAATGCACTTTTGAGAATGTTTATTAGGAGGCATTTAACAGTGTATTCTATGCAGATGTGTATAATACTGATCTACCCTCGACTGACTGAAAATACACAAGCTTTACTTTTATTTTTGAGCTAGTTTTTGCACAATTATTGTAATGATTTCATTTGAAATTGATCTATTTTTAAAGCTAAATACAAATGGTTTTAACAGGGGACGGCTCGGACACCTTCCCAGAGCAAACATGACGTTCCATGTGGTGTCCACATCTGCCTAAGGTCCATTCTGGAGGTTTCTCAGCCATTCCCACAGTAGTCTATATCATTACCAACATGATATAGACTATTAGCGTTGGTGAATGGCGTGTCGTATCAGTTGGGGAGGAGAGGATAATGGAGGACGCTGGTGGGTAACATGACTTTGTCTCACTGCGTCTCAGACAAGCCATGAAAAGACATTTCTCTTAACACGTCAACGAGCTATTAGCGGGGACAGCTAAGCTGACATATTCATAACAATTGTGCATTTTGTGATAAAAGCAACAAATCTGGCACAGATGTAGGTTTATATGTTATGAAAAGGTATGGATATCGAGGTGCCGCAAATTTGGCCCCTGATAGTGAATAAATGGATGCCAAATAGGTGCTTGATGATTTCCAAGGTGTGTTCAAGCTGATTAGATCAGATGTCAGAAGATCACAGACATGTTTTTATTACCTCTTTATTATTTAAGGGTACTTTTTAAAAGCTTTCAATTGGAGAAAAACACGAAAAGCAAATAAAAGGAGCAAGGTCACTTCAGTGTCAAACTTTACCAGGCGGCAAAGGCAAGGGGGGGAAGTTTGACTCTGAAGTGACCGTGCTCCTTATATTTGGTTTTCGCCTTTTTAACAGGATAAAAGTTTGTTAAAAAGTACCCTTAAAAAATTAAAGAGGTAATAAAAACATGTCTGTGATCTTCTGGCATCTGATCTAATCAGCTTGAACTCACCTGGAGTCAGAAAATCAGTTTTGTGCAACATTTTGGAGTATTTAGCGCTTTTTAACGCCTTTCAGGGGAAAAATTTGAAGCGCCCTGATATCTATATCTTTTCATAACATATAAACCTACATCTGTGCCAAATGTGTTGCTTTTATCACAAAATGCACAGTTGTAATGCTTTAAGTACCGTCGCTACATTACAGTAAGCTCATTTAGTGGAAGTGTATGGATCCCTCATTACGTCTCCATGTCCCGTCGTGGCCTATTAAATATTTAAACGTCTCGCATTGACATCGTGTCATGAAGTATTAAATCCAGCGGACATCCGTCCCCGTGTGACCTGCCGTCTTATACCTAATATCAGTGTGTATTCGCCTGTTCCTTTGTTCGACTGTATCCTGAAGCCTTTGTTGAAATGTCAATACCGTCTTCAACATCCTATGTGATGTAATGAGGAAACGCTGGCAGCTCGCCATTTCATTTTCACAGTGAAATATAGTGCGATATCACCTTCAGGTTAATCTCTCGCCAGGTGTAACGTTCTCACTCTCGCCCTCTCCGTATCTAAATATGCACACACACCCGTAGAGAGAGAGAGAGAGAGAGAGAAAGAGAGAGAGAGAGAGAGAGAGAGAGAGAGAGAGAGAGAGAGAGAGAGAGAGAGAGACCTCCTGGAACTGTTTAATTAGCCCCAGTTTTAATTACCTCCTCTGGTGCCCTTGGGATAGAGCAAAGGGCTCAGTGTTAATGAGAGGGGGATCAATAGAAAAGAAAGACAAGGAATCTGTTCTCTCTCACCTCTGCGTGCCCTCCACCCCCCCACACCACCTGTTTCCCTTTGTTTGCTTCGTCTGACTGCTGATGGTCAACGGGTCACGCTCGGTGCATGTGTGTGACTGTGCCTGCATGTCTGTACACTGGCTGTACACCAGTCGTTGCACCAAACCTGTCCGTCCGGACAACGGACGCTCTTTAAAGGAATAGTTCAACGTTTTGGGTGCTTATTCTCTTTCACCTCAGGGACCTGGGCCCAAAGCCGAGTACACTTGTCCCCAAAATCCAGTTTGTTTGATTAGTGTGAACGCTGCGTTCCGTACTCGGGCACTGATCGAGTCCTTTCAAGGGTACTCGGGTAAAGTTCGCATCAGGTGTGAACACCGACTGTACCGAAACACAGAGGTGGTCTGCTATTTAATGCAAGTAACGTTAGCAGTCAGAGAGCAGTTTTGAAAGGACAGGCTTTTTTCAACACCACCGGTCTCCTCCAATCATCTGCATATACGCGCAGCATGCACCGATCTCATCCTCTGAACTACACGGCCGTGGATGAGGAAGCAGGAAGGTCGGCAAGAGGCTCCTTGAAATATAAACAATAGTAGGTGATGTGGTTGGGTGATGTTTGCTGTGTTATTTAGCTAGATTACTGGTCTACTGCTGAAGAATGAGGCAGGGAGAGACGGCAGGGGAAAACAGTGTATATTAGTCACATCAAACTCTTTGATTTTGGTCAGTTTTATTTTGTTTCTGTCAAGTTTGAATGTGTTTTACGATGCTCCACTACTAGAACAGCTGATCTCAACATAAACAAATACATGTGGACTATGACGCAAGTGAAAAAAAAAGATTTAATATACATATTTATTAAATTGTTTATTTTATTTATTTATTTATTTTTAAATAAATAAAAATGTTTGTAAAATAACTTTGCATACACAAACCAAATTAAACAAATACACAATAATTTTGTATTCTATTTTATTTCTAACTCATAAGATTCTGCTCCGCGACACTACGACCAGTCAGCAAGAATAGAGAGAGCAAAGATGCATTCTGGGAATGTTTCTAGAGAGCTGAACTTTCAATGCACTGGACTGATTGGGACACGGGGACACGGGGACGCGGGGACGGCCTAGAAACCACCGGACTCTGTGGACGCGTCACCACCAAGTGAACTACAGACTGGTTTAAGGAGCCCCCCCTCTGTTTCTAGCACACTGTGGTCTCCGAGGGGGAGTCCGGTACTCTCCATGGTGCTGAGAGTGAAAACAAGACAAAGCCTGAGTGTGTGTGTGTGTGTGTGTGTGTGTGTGTGTGTGTGTGTGTGTGTGTGTGTGTGTGTGTGTGTGTGTGTGTGTGTGGCATGAATGAGTCATCTATTAGAGCTGCCTGTAGGCCAACAGAGGAAGAGGAGGGAGAGCTCGTGCTACTCTGGCTGTTGAGTGAAACTGTCTCTCTCTGGGAGGTTGAGGGAAAAAAGAGAAGAGACAGTGTGTTAAGTGTGTGTGTGTTTGTCCACTGTACCTGAGGCAGGGCTTGGACCACCGTATCCAGCAGGGCTCTCATTCCTGTCGCCATCTTCAGCAGCTT
Organism: Sebastiscus tertius; assembly: GCA_916701665.1. Taxonomy (NCBI): domain Eukaryota; kingdom Metazoa; phylum Chordata; class Actinopteri; order Perciformes; family Sebastidae; genus Sebastiscus; species Sebastiscus tertius. Next base: position 664 of record CAKAOH010020206.1, on the reverse strand, counting down.
CAGCACTGTGTGTGTGTGTGTGTGTGTGTGTGTGTGTGTGAGTGTGTGTGTGTGTGTGTGAGAGAGAGAGAGACAGAGAGAGAGACTTTAAGTGTGGGCATTTAAGGGGAAATCCCTCAGGCTCAATTACAGGCTAAATGAGAAACATTTAACTGTGGAAAGGTCAGTTCTTCATTTACACCCCGTGTAACACACACTCACACATGCTTGTACACACTAAACAGCCCTTTAGACATTAGCTGCTGTGTTACAGCTAACTGACCTACAAACACTTTTATTTTTACACTCCAGCAAGACCAAATCAATGATCCATAGAGAGCCCAAGTGGGACCTTAAAAAATAAATAAATATGAACGGTAGTCTACGGAGAATGAGAAATATTATTTTGATCCTGTTTGGATTACATCATGAATCACACAGACGATGTTTGTCAATTTAAAACATCTTTTTTCAAGTCAAGAAAGTCTCAGTTTGTCGTAGTATCATTTAGTTTAGTGTGAAACCGCTCAGTGAACTACACCTCTCGTCTCTGACAATATACGTCACCAACGTAGCCATGTTCCTCGCACTAATGAACCGTTATCTGACCTGATGTGTTGTATCCAGAGACTCCTGGTCTTTTTATCAGCTGGGAAGAGAAAGAAGGATCAGACTTGTTGTTGGA
>CAKAOH010020205.1:0-15765 GCA_916701665.1 Sebastiscus tertius | reverse complement strand
ATATATCTATATATATCTATATAGATATATATATCTATATATATAAAAGAATGTAAAATAAATAAATAATGTTTTATAACAATAATAATATATTGTATAATATATTATATATAATAATAATAATGGAGCTGTTTTTTTCTGTAGACCTTTATGTTTAAATGCTATGGAAATTAAATTGAAATGTTCATAAAAAATAAATTAATTAATTAAAATATATGTATTTAATTAAACTTAAAATTAGAAAATATATATTTCATTAATTTATGTATTATATTACATATATATATATGTTAATTACTATTTTTTAATTTTAATTTAAAATATATTTTTTAATTTATTTATTTGTTTATCTATCAATTTATTTGTTTATTTTCATTTTAATTTAATTTCCAAAGCAGTTAAACAATAGGCCTACAGCAAACAAGCAGAGCAACACATTAGTTTGAGGCTCCCAACCTCTCACACAGAAAGACGACTCCTCTCTACAGAAAAGACTTTATTTAGTAACGGAAGTTTTTCAGCCAATCAGAAAAGATCTCCATACTCTTCGACCAATCAGAAGTGAGGATGCTCCGGCGCTGCCAGTAAGCGGCCTCCTGATTGGTGTAAACCCAGTTAGGGAGGCTCCCGATGTGAGTGTATAAGTGGATTTGAGAGGCTTGGGAAGGAAAACAAGGACGCTAGTTAACGTTATCTCCGTGTTGAAGGTGAGGAATCTGCCTTTTAAAAGTTTACAGAGTGTGTTTAACATGTACACGATGATTTGAGTATGTTATATAGTGTGTTAAGATCATTAAACAGCGGTTTGACAGGCAGTCACAGTCATGTTGGTGTTAAAGTGGTTAGCTTAGCTGGTTAGCATTAGCTGCTGGAGAGGTGAGGACGGTGTGGAGGCAACATGGCTCCAAGAAAACCGGTAAACTCTGAGCTCCTGTGACTATATAACTGTTTATTCTGGCTTTATTAACCTTGATATTTTATATTATGACAGCTTGAAGTGGTAGCTAGCAAACAGGCTGCATAGCTGTGGACTTAGTTTCTCCCTACATGAACCACATTGAGCTTTATAAAGGACTAACTTCAGCTCTCTGGCTTCATGTCTGTCTGAGAGCTCAGCACACAAAGCTGTCACCTCCATCAGTTTAATGTCACTTTAACGTGTTTATAACAACTTTACTTTATCCAGATTGACTTGTGCACCAGTTGTCACTCTTTGAGACTAAAGTAGCTTAGTACACCCTTTATTTTGTACATCATGTTAGCTGAATTTATAAACATGAGGAGGGTTTTTCTGTCTGGTAACACACTGTCAGATATATTTAGCCTCATTTAGCCTAGTTCTGTGTAAAGCAACAAGTTAGAAAATGTGATGCATCTTGCCATCTACTTCTGTAGGACATTTTTACATCCAAAATGAACTTAGTTTCTCCCTTCATGTACCACACTTAGCTTTTTAAAGGACTAACTTAACCTCTCTAACTTAACCTGCCTGTCTGAGAGCTCACCCTACAAAACTGTCAACTCCATCAGGTTAATGTCACTAAAATCATGTCACTTTAACGTGTTTATAACTGCAGGAACCAACTTTACTTTATCCAGATTGACTTGTGTACCAGTGTTTATTCTTTGAGACTAAAGTAGCTTAGTACGCCCTTTATTTTGTACATCATGTTAGCTGAATTTCAAAATGTGAGGAAGATTTTTCCATCTGGTAACACACTGTCAGATATATTTAGCCTCAATTAGCCTAGTTCTGTGTAAAGCAACAAGTTAGAAAATGTGATGCATCTGTAATATTTCAGCAGGGGATAGGGGGTCATGCACCTTGTTTATAACAACAGGAACCAACATGTTATGGAAACTTTACTTTATCCAGATTGACTTGTGCACCAGTTGTCATTCTTTGAGACTAAAGTAGCTTAGTACACCCTTTATTTCGTACATCATGTTAGCTGAATTTCAAAATAGGAGGAAGGTTTTTCTGTCTGGTAACACACTGTCAGATATATTTAGCCTCATTTAGCCTAGTTCTGTGTAAAGCAACAAGTTAGAAAATATGATGCATCTTGCCATCTACTTCTGTAGGACATTTTTACATCCAAAATGAACTTCTCCCTACATGTACCACACGTAGCTTTTTAAAAGGACTAACTTAACCTGTCTGTCTAAGAGCTCAGCCTACAAAACTGTCAACTCCATCAGTTTAGTGTCACTGAAATCATGTCACTTTAACGTGTTTATAACAGCAGGAACCAACTTTACTTTATCCAGATTGACATACAATCTGGATAAAGTAAAGGTAAACGTAAAAAGTAAAGGTGTCTATCTTTTAAAACATGAGACATAGTAGCTTAGTACTCCCTTTATGTTGTACATCGTGTTAGCTGAATTTAATTTTTCTGTCTACTAACACACTTTCAGATATATTTAGCCTCAATTAGCCTAGTTCTGTGAAAAGCAACAAGTTAGAAAATGTGATGCAACTGTAATATTTCAGTAGTTTCTCCCTACATGTACCACACTGAGCTTTTTAAAGGACTAACTTGACCTACAAACTGTCAACTCCATCAGTTTAATGTCACTAAAATCATGTCACTTTAACAACAGGAACCAACATGTTATGGAAACTTTACTTTATCCAGATTGATTTGTGCACCAGTTGTCATTCTTTTAAAACACAGAGACATAGTAGCTCAGTGTGCCCTTTATTTTGTACATCATGTTAGCTGAATTTCAAAATAGGAGGAGGGTTTTTCTGTCTAGTAACACACTGTCAGATATATTTAGCCTCATTTAGCCTAGTTCTGTGTAAAGCAACAAGTTAGAAAATGTGATGCATCTTGCCGTCTACTTCTGTAGGACATTTTACAGCTTTATAAAGGACTAATTTAACCTGTCTGTCTGAGAGCTCAGCCTACAAAACTGTCACCTACATCAGTTTAATGTCACTTTAACGTGTTTATAACAGCAGGAACCAACTTTACTTTATCCAGATTGACATACAGTGTGTACCAGTTGTTATTCTTTTAAAACACAGAGACATCTTAGCTTAGTACACCCTTTGTTTTGTACATCATGTTAGCTGAATTTCAAAATAGGAGGAAGGTTTTTCTGTCTCTATATTTAGCCTCAATTAGCCTAGTTCTGTGTAAAGCAACAAGTTAGAAAATGTGATGTAACTGTAATATTTCAGCAGGGGATAGGAGGTCATGCACCTTGCCATCAACTTCTTGTAGGACATTTTACATCCAAAATGAACTTGAATGCAAATATAAGATAACATCAGATGAACCTTTATTAATCCCCAGAGGGAAATTCAGGTGTCAAAGCAGCAACATCAGCAAACAGAGTGAAACACAGGAGAGGTAAAGGTATACAAAAATTCTAAAAACAATAATATATAAGATACAGAGTGAATGGGTGAACATAGTGTATACAGTCCGTCAATAAATAAATGTAGTATGTACAATAAATAAATGTAATATGTACATATGTTCAGTCAAGTGGTATATAGGATGTATAGTGTAAAGTGCGCCAGTGGTTAGAGTCCGAGATGGTTGCAGATAGTGCATGTTTAGAGTTCTTAAAGTCCTTATAGTTCTCATATGGGGGTCAGGTCTTAGTTGTGGAGCCTGATGGCTACCAGCATGAAGGACTGACCCAGGCGCTTTCTGTTGTGCACAAATACTATTAGTTGATGTCCCCACTCGCAGAAGTAATGAGGTCACCAAGCCGGGTTGGAGCTAAAGTCTGTCAGTGTTTGCTCTCAGGTTAAACTCCAAAAGCAAAGTTTTGATATATACTGAAGTCTGGTGCCATTATTAGACCTTTTGAGGCAATTTTGAAACATCTTAAGTTTAAAATATGGAAGGCATCTCCATCCCAGTTGTAGAAAATACGCATGCATGTGTATTTACATTTTTAAAACTGCGTGTAAGCCAGTTTTACTTGTGATCTGTCGTACAATAATGATTTTGTTTGTCTGTGTAGCTTTTGGAGATAAGAGTACCAGATTCAGAAAACAGACTTGCATGACTAATTGTATTGGGAAAAGGTTTCTCAGTTACAACGCTGAGATATTATCACAATTAGATAATACATTAACATGGTGTGTAGACTGTAAAACATAAAGTTAGTAAAAGCGCAGAACGTACTTAAAAGTGCTGAATCAAAACTGTAACATTTTTATCTTGTTTTTCCTGGGTGAAATCGAATGTTTGTTTTTTGGAAGAAAGACTTAATTCAAATGTTGAAAGTACCATGTTTTTCTGTGTTTGAGGTGTGGTTTTGGCGAGGGGTATGGAGCACCCTGTACACAGAGGGGAGACGATGCCCATCGGACTACATGACAGGTAATGTGCAATGTTCATATTCCATTATGTTGCTAGCAGCTGTGAATATTGCAGTGTATTAATTCACTTTAATTGCACACATTCCACTCTGGAGGAGCTGTTAACAGTATTAGCTATTTTACAACCAGGCAAAATCAGTTGATTGGTGGTTGACTGTTCTTAAGTTGCAAACAGAACAGCAGTTATCAGTCCTGGTGTCAGTCCAGGCTAGGAAATGGCTTCCTCCTGGAATCGGAGGTGTTAATCAGGTAATCCCTGATTAGATTGTAAGAAAGAAAAGCAGTATGGCTGTGGCGCTCAGTGACTCGGGTTGAGAACCACTGACTGCTAAGACTCTTACCAGAGCGTCACTCAATGACCTGAAAGATATCACGATGTTTCTGCTATATTAATTCACCTGTTGCAGCTTTCCATGCCTGAATGGCCTGTGCATAATGTTGGCTAATTTATCAGTATTTGCCAACAGTCATCCTGTCACTTAAACAGCATTGTCACAGCACAACACTGAAATAGGCAGCCCGTTCTCATTCCCAGGGCGTCAAATATTGATGCTTTGTCACAGCCGTTGGCGTTAGATACCGATGCACAAGGCGCCCTTGAGCGTCGGTATGAGACGCACCGGTCTTTCCATTAACTACTGTACAATGTAAACCCATCCACGTCAATATTAAGCGCACAGGGAAAGTGCGCCGGGAGTGTGGTGACGTAGTATTAGGAATGAAAAGACACACACCAGGCGGGTGGGAGGGGAGGTGGATGGGTCCAACAAACACAAACTTTCATCCAGGAGACTGCTGTTCGTGTCCCATGTGTCACGTTGTAATCAGCTGTTCGTTCATGTCTCGTGTTCACAATGTTCAGTGTACAAATATAGTAGTTTTAAGCCCAACCGTGTAGTTTTGTCCTAAACCTAAATAGTGTTTTTATTTCCTGAACCTAAGCAAGTGTTTTGTGTTTACTTCACAACATTAAGCATATGTTTATTGCGACTGAAAAGGGTGAGGCAGAGGGGCTTGACAAAGCATTGTGTTGAAATAGGGAGTTTCAACTGGGCCCAGTGTTGGTTCTGGCAAATGAACAAATCTTTTTATGAGCTGACCAGATGTGGGAGTTTAATTTACATAACAAAAACTGCGATGGATTGTGTACTTTGTTCTCAACTTTCCAACAGAATATCAGCAAATAATGCAAAGTTAGTGATAAACACATCAAGAAGAAGCCTATGTCTTCAAGTATGAGGGAACATGACAGATGGGGCGACACATTTGGCCAAGTTTTTCTGGAGTTGGCTACAGAGGAATATTAGTTTGACAGCGAGGAAGCTGCAGAAGAGCCGAGAGTAAGACAAAGGAGAATACACAGAAGATAATCAGCAGGAGTGTCTCGCATTAGGATCAACAGAAACTCCTTTTACTCCATGTCCACCATGATTTGCCACACCCAAACGCATGACTGTCAGGAAAAACTTTCTCTGTGCTTTCTCCAGTAAACTGTGACTGTTTTTTATGTTGGTAATTGCTGTGCAATACTTAATGAGATAAAATGGCCAGTTATAATTTTAAGTGGTGCTCAGAAGAAGACAAATACAAGGAAGATGCCAGCCAGTTGAAGCATAGCTTGAGAGTTGATAAAAGATCTTTTACTGATGCATACCTTAGTGTAGGTAGTACCAAATGGTTGCTTACAGACTCCTCTTGAGACCTGCACGTTGAAATACTAGGGGAAGAAGCTTGCCTGATAGTTTCTGTGTGTTCGATCCAATCTGTTGGCAAAAGATTCTCCTTTACTCATGAAGAGAGTTGTGACGGTGTGGAGGTGGATGAGACACTACACCAACTGGATGGGCAGTTTTGGAGCATCAATAGCAGATACTAGAATAAACTGTTTGCTAGTTTAAATGAATGAAAGAAGCATAAAGCAGCACGGCATCAGTTCTCCCTCAGTTTATTGCTTTTTCATTATTTGTTGAGTTGTGTGCAACCTTTGCTATGAAACATTTATTTTAAATTGAACATCTTTACACTGGAAATAAGTAGGAATATTACAGTGCTACTACAGGAATTATTTTAAATAGTTGTCTTTATAAGGGTGTTATGAGAGTAAAATAGAAGAACTGAGGGTAGCAGGTGTAGCACTGAGCTTTCAGGCTTTGACAGAAGGACTGCTGTCCTTGCAGCAGAGGCAAGGTCATCCTGCCGTTTACAGTGTAAGCTGGGACGGAGAATGGTGTAACCCTGAAGGTGTGATGATAAGGTTGTTATGAGGATGGAGCTGCAGGTGGAAGCAACAACACTTCCCACGAAACCTTTTCTGTAATAGCTGATAGCAGTGCCATCTTGACCACTTGCAGGTGGAACAATCTGCTGGTGATTTAAACGTTGATTGACGTTAATATGGAAGAAGAGGACTTTTACTTTGAACTACAGTGGGCCGCCATTCTTTATCTATGCCGGTTTCTTGAATTTTTTTTTTTGGTATATGTACTTGTGAATCCTGATAGTGATTGTGTTTTGTCTGTGTGTCACTCGCCAATAAGAGGTCATTGCTTTGTTCCCTGATTGAGATAGTTAAACTAGAATTTATCTCTCAGATACCGGTTGCTAGGTGCTTTTATATAGAAGCTTCACTTTTACCTAAGATGACCTTGGATGTTTTATTATTTATTATGAATTGCATCAGCAGTTGCTGTTTCTTAATCTTTTGCACAATAATCCAACAAATCTAATTGATTTGGTGAAAGTGGGGCGAGACGATAGGCGTGACGACTTCTGTTTTCAGTGAGATATGAATTTTTTCTCCTTTTTCTGGTTCCCACATTAGGTACAGCGTTCCGCCCCCATCTGCTAAAACCCTCTTTAATTTGTTGGCTGGACCACAGAGGGCCAGCCCTACAAACGCAAAAGTCTGTCACTGAGTGATGAAGTTACACGATTGGTCGGCTGAGTGTTGGAGTTTCCTCTTTGGCTGTTACGTCCGGCTCACGAAACTTGGACCTTAGTTCCAAAGTGAAACGAGATTCAGCAGTGGCAAAGCCTATTTCTCGCTTAAAATGTTTTCAGAAGTAGATTTTGGTGGATTGTTTAGACAGAATAACAGAAAGTTTACAAGCAGGCCGCCATGTTTCCTGTTTGAAATGGCAAGCAGAAAACCAGGGACCAATCACAGGCATTCCACGATAGGATACGTCACCACTTGAACGGCCAGTTGAGTGGAGCAGCACGTCCTCTGGTGTCCTTGCTGGACCTGGTGGACATGTACCGCTGGATTTAACATTATAGACATGACCACTGACTGTTTGTATAACAATTTAGCTACAAATTCACAGACTGACCGGACAGGGTCCAGACATATACTCGGTTTTAACTGAGTCTTGTTTACACTGATTTTTACACAAGGAGCTTCAGGTGGAGAGTTGATGGCATCCTGCTGGCTTTGGGGTTAAGGCAACACGATACTCATATGAACTTGTTCTTTTCCAGCATAACCCGACTGTGAGCCCCAACATCCCCTGTTCGTGTCTGGCCATGGAGCTTTGTTGCTTAATTTAGGAAAAGCTTCTCATACCAGAGGGGTTGCTAACTAGTGCTAATTGGAAAATCTAGTGGAGCCAGATATACAGTGGTGTGGTGGACCGTGGCATTCACACCAAGCCTCACTGGGCCAGACACTATAGTTTAGCTTCAGCAGATCCAGTGTAGACTACAGGCCGGGTCAAGCCGCAGAGTATCTGCTCTTTGCATAGGTGAGTGTGCAGGTCACCTGCAGGGCCTGGTGATAGGTTATAGGATAACTGACAATTTAGTTCTATAAAAATGAATTGCATATCTTAAACCCGTGGAGATTGTGAAATTAGTATTGGCACTTTCTAGCAGTTTAAAATAGTCATGACGTTTTTAAGGTGTCTAATCGATTGTGCTACGGCTGGCTCCACCCATGAATGCTGCAGATTAATGCTCATTTATCCCAATGTCTGTTTTGTTTAGCCCAAGCACAAAACACAGCCGTGTCTAAAAATGATATGTGGAATAAGCCTATATTTTAAGTAGAGGAATTTGTGAGCATGTTTTCAGAATTATCACTTAATTCTCCTTTGGTGACTCTCCAAGTCTTTAAAACTTGGAATAGCATCGTGGTGACAAGACATATGGTGAAAAGATATTAAGAGAATACATATTTATAATTCTGTGGCATTTTATTACTACATCCACTCGAAAAATAACACAGTGGAAACCTCTTATTCTGTCTGTCCGGGTCAAAGTGATCACTATAAACGGATGATGATTATTCTTCTTTATTTCTCATGCAGATTACCATCTAATTGGCAAAGTATCATGGGAGTAAAGTAAAACAATATAGAATTACTGTAGTTTTAAAAACGTTTTATGAAAAAGACCCAAAATGAACACTGTAAACGGACCACTTGATTACTATAAGCAAATTATTTAGCATTTGTATAGGAATGATTTTTGTCCCAAGCTTATGTATGTCAATAGTGCTCCTATTGTTTTCTGAAACATAATTGATAAACTTAAAACCCACACTTCAACACATAGAGAATATCATTGGATAGTTGAAGACTTCCAGTTGTATCTTGTAGATTTTAATTGTATGATATTTCCTTGAATTAGATACAATTGACACAAAATCACATGTTGAATCCTGGAGGATGGCACATTTTTCAAATTGAATTGCATAAATGTCATCATAGTTTGTTCTCTTTCTCCTACTCCTTCATGTCCCTTCCAATACTTTCCATAGCAAGTCCAGAACTGTAATCACAACTCCTTTAACAAGGTGGCACTGTTGCTCAGCTACTGAGCTCTTCACAAACCCTGAAAGGGTGATGGGAAGGCTGGGCTTCTCCCCCCTCCTACCACGAGACAACCGTGAATGCAGCAGGGCAAGCAGTCGTGGTGGATGCAATCTATTGGCTTCTCAGTGCTGCCGCTAAAGTCACAACCCTGACTGTAGCCTGCACTGCCTCTGCCAGTGTATTTCTGTAGCTGCTGCTGCTGCTACTGCTGTTGCTCTCCCTCCCCCTTAAATGGTGTGGGCAGAGTGGGATGGAAGACTGCATTGGAAACCTTTTCATGGAAATGGTCTTTGCTGTTGGTATTGCTGTAGCACCATTCTGGTGACAACAACATGCCGTTAAAATGGAAAAGCGGTTCTCCTGTCAGCTGGAAATTCCCAGTGCCAGTTCTTAAGACATCCAGGTCCTCACCCCTTTCGCCTGCCTACATGTGAGTAAGAGCTAAATAGCGTTCTCATTATGCCACTGTGCTAATGTATGTGGAGATGGATTTGTTTGTTTCTCAGTTTCTGATTTAGATTTTTTTTGTAAACATATTGTGACACCATTATTATTTTTTGTTGCAGCCCTAATTAGGCTGAATGCATTTGAGCCTCGTAGTGTGTCAGGAGGTTCGCCTTGTCCAGCATGCATTTTATGGTTCGTTGGCAGAATGCTTTGCTCTCGGGTAGAAGGACTCATTTTGCCGCTAGTCTGGACATGGCAAGCGCCACATCCCCGACTCTTGCCCTCTCCCTGTGGCTATGTTTATTTGGGAACAGGGACTCAGCAGCTTGGGAGGAGCCTGCCTTTGTCAGGATGTCTGGCGTGCCCTGGTTTAGAAGCTATTGTCATCTGCTACTGTTCAGGAGGGGGGGAAGGGTAGGATGGAAGTGCCTCTCGCCATCCTCTCCCTTTACCCCTTTTCCCGAGCCCTGCTGTAATGGACAAGTGTCTTGTTTGACTTTTGTAACATGGCTTTGGCCTACAGAGAGTGAGAACCAAAATCTTGAACACAGTTTTCTTGGCAAGCTAGGCTAGCTGATAGTTTAAGGTAATTTCATAGGCTTACTTGGATGGATTTTTTTTACAAAATTGGATTCATGCAGTCTCCAGTTATCATGCAGCTTTACTTATGAGCTTAAGAGCTTAATGTTGCTAGTTTATTTTAAACATTACTGAATCACAGCAAGAGAAATCAGTGAAACAGGTGATATCTGCAACATGGCTAATACTAAAGGTACTAAATATGTACATTTGCCATATGGCCCTCACTCTACCTTCCAAGGTAACCTAAAGGAAGTCACTTTGTAAGCTCTTTACAACATTACATGATGAATGCTTCACTATTGGTACTATTGATTTTGTAATTTTGGTTTTAATCTTTATCTAACCAGGGTAGTTTAGCTGGAACACCCTGTAACACACACACACACACATTCACACCTGGAAGCTGTCCAGTACAACATCGAGCAGCTCCACAGGAGCAGTTGGGGGTTGATTGCCTTGCTCAAGGGCACCTTAGTGGTTGTAGGAATTGAGGGGCAAGCACTGTTTTTTCACTTCCCCACCCACACTCATCCAGACAGTCTGTAGATCACACAAGCTGCCTTCCAGTTATTCACTGCTAACACTGTATCGTAGGGCCTTGAATAGATTGGACAACAAAAATGTGTTTTTAGTACATAATCCAGTGGAACAGTGGCTGAAATTTCTATGTAAATCCATCTTGCCCACGGACTTTTGAAAAATTCCAGTCTGCAGATATTTTGACTGTGCACCTCATTGTTGGTGATTTGTTTGGGTTCTTGGTGTTTAATAAATCTCCTTCAAAATAAAGCAGCACGAGGTAACACCATAAACGAGGAACCATAGAAGCAAAAAATGTATTTCTTACTGATGAATATTTCTGATTGTCATGGACCCTTTGGAGACTTGTTTCTTTCTGTAGTTCTAGCTGTTTATCACTTATGTAAATACCCTGTAGTAGCAACACAGGAAATGTTGTATACTTGCTATATCATTTTGAATTTCTATATTTAGTCATAGACCTGCCATGTGTTGTACATTTCTGTGTGGTGTAGTCAATAATGCTACATCTCTTGGATATTTAATCTTGATAGATCTGTTTTCTCTAGGTGGCAGTTTATTTTAAAACTATACCTTTTTTAAAAAAAAATAAATGACGCTGTGTCAATGCAGTAAAAGTGATTTAACTGCTGTATGTTATCCGAGAGAGCTGGTGTCTCTTGCTACAGCATCAATCAAGACTGAGTCAGAGACTATATGCATCGTCAGTATTTACTTTATTTTCAACACCTGACATTGTACAAAAGCAAGATCTTAACACCAACATGTCTTTTGAAAAACTAAAACAACTCTCCCAAGGACGAGAGTGACTGCGGACGGCGCTTGCGTGTCTTCATGTGTGAAGCATATTCAAGCCTTGAGGCTCCACCTTACTCTGCCCAGTGTGGCTCTGCCCCACCAGACCACTTTCTATTTTGAAACGTGTATAATGTAAGCTGTGTTTTTAGGCAGGCTGATATTAGGTCCCCCCAATTATAGGTTACTCTGTGGTCAGGGAGAAGTCACTCTTTATAGGCCCTTTGAGTGGTGGAGCCCCTGTCCGTTTGGCTTTCGAGACATTTTTAACTCGGTATGCTGCTCGGGTAATCTTTGTGTGTGTATATATATCCAAAGCAGCAGAATGATGGAGGACACAGGAGGGAGAGTTTTTGGATTATCTGACGTACACGATGTAGCCTATAAAGAATTAAGATTTGTTTTCACAATGTGCTTGTCTGTTTTGAAACCGCCCTAATCTATATATAGACCGGTGAGCTGCCTGCGGTGCAGATGTCATGCTAGCAACGAATGGTTAAGGTTCACTGCCAGTACGGCCCATGAAACAATCATTCCGCTCGGTAAAACATCATTGGGTTTTTATCTTTCATTTCACAAAAAAAGTCCTTGAAATGAATGGCAGCCCTCATTTCACAGCGGTTCAGTACTAAGCACTTAATATGTGTGACTGCTGTCTTAAGTGATCACCTCTTGGAGGCGTCATGGTGAGCCAGCAACCTCAACTGCGGCAAAGCCTGTTCGATTCCAGTCAGAGACCTTTAGCGCCTGTCATAGCCCTTTCTCTCCCTCCCCATGTTCCCTGTCGCTCTTTGTCAACAATCGCATTAAGGCAAATTGGGAGAAAATCAATCCCTCAAAGAAAATCTAAAAATGGAATCGCACATTGCACATTTTGACCTTCATATTTTGCTTCAGCACATTAGAGTCTAAAAGTGATTTATCTGCTGCTGTCCTTCGGTTGCACTGATTTATGTATATTTAGTTTGAAAGAAAAAATACAACCTTCTCTAAACATGCTGGCTGGCTGCTCCTAAAATAGCTTAACTCAAAGCCACCTAGTCTGTAGAAATACTTCTAGTGTGAAGAAGACAGTGTGACCAGATTAAATTCCAAACAGATTGTACAGTTATAGGTAAAATAAAAGCTTTGAAAGTCTGTTTAAGAGATGTTTGTGGATGTAGCTGTCATCCTTCTGCTGCTGCTGAATCCCCTGTGCTACTGCCATGAGATGATTTTTGCCGTCTCTGATATAAATGGCCCATTAGTTTACATTCTTTGAAACCTACTTCATTACCAACCTGCATTAATTTGATCGATCAATTCATCCATTCTAAAATAATAGGAACAAAGTCGATTTGACAGCTGACATCAAACTGAATGAGAGCCGGCTTTGGTGCTGGAGGATTTTCATTGACTTTGACTTTGAACATCATCTGACAAGAAAGACATTTTTTATGTTTAAAAATACATAAAACAGTGGAGATGTACTCAAGGGTCTCACCAGATATATCAGAATGTGATTTATGTATTAGGGTAATTGGACTCGGTCAGGGATTATATGCCAGCAGAGATGTTAAAACTACAATGCTGCTCTTAGCCAACATACTGTATGATTGTACTCTAAAGTGCAGCTACAGAGCTACATATTCACACATTAACATATAGATAACGGCACATTCTTACAGAAGTAGCACACATTATTTCAATACATATTTGAATATACAGGATGTGTGTCTTTCGGTATTATTGTCAGAACCTATTGTTGGTTACTTGTGTCTTCTACTTACATGTGTTGTCTTAATCAGGATCTGTGCCACATCAGCTAAAAAGTAGCTATACTGAAACAGCCTGCTCTTAAATTAAGTCATTATTATATGATAAAATATGCTCTCTAAATGCCTGGCTACATAGTCACTGCTCTCAGTGATGTGAAACAAGATATTAGAATTTCCATAAAGTCCCCTCCTTCCTGAGTGCAACACCTGCCAGTGTTTTTTTTTGTGTGTCCATTTTTAGGAGTCACACTCTGTGCTAGAAAAAACTTTAGAGCACGGTGGTGGCGCTTTTAATTTACTTTGCCGTTCTTGCTGACTTGTGGCCATTTTGTACAAAATGCAAGAGCCACACAGGGATCATTTATTTTCATTGAAAGGCCAGAGGGGAGGCACAGGCAGTCTGGCTGGCAGAGCATCAAGTGAGTTCAGTCAGGTGAGACTGTCATGTCTGTGCTCATCACAAACACACACACACAGACACACACACTTGCCTACTCAAAGCTGGACTGTGATGAAGTGGGCAGAGTTTCACCACACAGTTGACCAGCCAGTGGATGCCGTTATATCTGACAAAAAATGAAACCTAATGCATCGCAGAAACTTGATTAATAATCTTACTGCTTGCTTTGGCCAAAATATCTGTTATTGCAGGTTTAAAGCTTCTCTGTACGGAATTCAGAGTGCATCTATTGCCTCCGCACGGCTCTCAACGTGGCGACGGCTGGGCCGGCGACACGCAGCTAACTATGCTAACTGTACAAACGACTGCAACAGAGCTAACAGTGTTTACCTGGGGAGGAACTGGAGGATGGGCGCTACGCTTCCACGATGGTTATCAGCTGTAACGGCCGTATGAGCGCAGTGCAGAGGGGCAGCCATTAGCTAGCCAGTGGGGAATGCGCACATGCACAAAAAGGCACACGAGGCCGGCCCGGCTATGTAAACAAAACACAGAAAAGCTCGGATTACAACACACAGAGGGAGAGCGACTTCATTCACTGCTCAGGTAGACATTATTCCTCTATATCTTTACGTAGCAAGTTGTTTTCTGCTATATTAATGCTCTGAATGTCAAATTTAGCACCTTTTTTAAAGACTGGATTGGAAAAAACAATCTGCGGACAGTCTACAGCAGAGGTTCCCAAAACTCCTATCAAATCCGGAGTATCAGCGGGTTGGATCAGAGCTGTCTTACTCTTTGCCAGTTCCATCTTTTTTCCAGTTCCATCTTTTTACACTTCATTTACACTTGCTTTGCTTTTTCATGGAGGTGTAAGGTTTCTTCCACTCATTCCCGCTGATGCTCCTTCTCCAGTACCTTTTGCTCTGCTTACATAGTTGCATATTGTGAATTCAGGGTTTGTAATTGGCCCACACACAATGGAAGGTGCACCACACCGGGACGGTCAGGGGAATTAAAAATATATAAGAAGTTCAATATTGCTGACCTGTATGATCGTGGAAGGATCTGCAATTAATCGTGCATCCCTGTTTAGATAGTGACAGATTAAGCTCCTTTGTATGCAAAGCTGTGCCTCTCTACTTATTAGAGTCCAGGCAACATTATGCTGACACCACTAATTCCCTATTGCTTTGACACATCTCCGGCCTTTTTGTTTAGTCTTTGGTTTCAGTCCTCGGGTTCACATCCCCTGCTTAGCCTATGCTGAATAATTCCACATATCTGCAGTGGCTGTATAGTTCAGCGTATTTTGTAGCTATTCCAAAAACAAAAAGAAGTAAAGCAAGCTTTCTTCACAAATTGGTCTTATTTTGGCTGTAGTTGTCCTTTTTTGGTTTACACATGCTCAGCTGGGTCTGTTCCCTCATACAGCATCTTTCAGGTTGATTAATCATTCAGTACATGTTGACAGATCGTCTGCTCCACCCACACGCAAACACGTTATGAAGCTTGTTTGGCTTAACCACTTGTGGTGCAGCTTGAAATTTGTGTTTTTGAAACTTAATTTTAGGTGCTCATAAATTCCCTCAGCCTGTTTTTGATGCAAAAACCTTGACCTTAAAGTGCTCTTTGATTATTAAGTGTAATTACTGTCTCATTATGGCGTACAGGCTGCTAAGATTATTAGCAAGATTGGAGCAATTATCTGGAGAGCGTGGATAGTTTTTCCTGGAGTGAGCTGCAAATACTTTGGAAATAACGGTGGACTTAATGCTTAACATAATGCAACAACATAATCACAGACGCACAAATCTGTCAGCATATACTTTGTGACACCCTGGGGGTTGTTTTCACATGTTGTGTTTACCGTTTCGCAGATTTTCATTGCACTTTTACTGAAGCTCACCAAGACACTCCTCTCAAATACTGGAGCTCCTGTTTTTGCTCTACTTAAAACAACCAACCAGTTCAATTAAAGCTGGCCTTTTCCATGCTAATCTATTTTTAAATCAGAATTCCATGTGTGATTTCCCACATTTTAAAAGAGTCTGTGAATAGTGCATTCATTGCAACCAT
>CAKAOH010020204.1:56919-71548 GCA_916701665.1 Sebastiscus tertius | reverse complement strand
TTGTATTTAAGACCCTTTTACATGTCTCTCGATTTCAAACTCTCCGGGAAACATTAAAAAGTCAGCTGAAGACAACAACCAACTCATGGAGTTAGCATTAGTTAACTAGCTAAAGCTGATAAAATCTGTTAGCAACCGTAATGAATTCAGCCAAAAAAAATCAATATCTGTAGGCTTAAAAAGGAGAAGCCTGCCTCGACCTGAGAAGGTTGATTAATGGCTCTGTGTGTGTGTGTGTATGTTGTTTATCTTTCTTCAGATCTGCCCAACGCTCACGGCCTGGCAGTGGACTGGGTGTCCAGGAACCTGTTCTGGACCAGTTATGATGCCAATAAGAAACAGATTAATGTTGCCAGACTGGACGGCTCCTTCAAAAATGCTGTCATCCAGGGCCTTGACAAGCCACACTGTCTAGTGCTGCATCCAATACTGGGGTTGGTCGTCCACACACACACACACACACACGCACACACACACGCACACACACACAGACACACACAGACACACACACACACTAAAGCTGTCATACTTTGTCAAAATGAAGCTTTCAGGAATTGTGCTCAGACACCCTCCTGATTCCACCTTTAACCTACAACACAGTCACACAGAGTCACACACACAACTCAGGCGATGTCTGGCTGTCAGGCTCCTCTCTGTTTGCAGTCAGCGATGACAGGCGGAGTACTTTGGTATTGATGGTCGCTGACCTCTGACTGTTTCTTTATTCAGGAAGTGGTTCCAATTTTTCTCCCCTCATGTCATCTTTCTCCTCTGTCGCTTTCTTTCTCCGTCTTGCTCCATTTTCTATTTTCGAAAGATAGCTTCTGCGCTCAGATAGACTAGTCTATGAATTATTTACTGCCAGTGTCTCTGTGGCTATCTGTCGCTATTTCTGTTCCTGTGTTTATCTTACATCCTGTCCCCCTAGCAAAATGTCCATTTTTCCCCTCCCGTCTTCCCCCCCTTGAAACCTCCATCCCCCCTCAGCTCCCCAAACAGAACCTGGCCTCGGCCCCGCCTCTCACCAGCAGAGCAGAGACAGACCATCTGTATTTATATATTTAGTTCTGTCCTGCAGGAATATGTGCGCCTTTGACTATTTGAGGTGGATGAAGACAGGATATTTTCTTAAGAAATGTCTCTGCCTCCTCCTGTGTTTTTTTGTGTACTCCTTTCCTCTCTTTCAAAGACTTAGCCTACTTAAGCGGAGGAATGTTTCCGATCTGAGCATTGTTGGCATGGGGGAAAATGAGAAGCAGATGCTGGATCCATATGCTGGGGCTGTCTCCTCTTTCTGGCACACAAACACACTGCCGAGAATACGTCCAGGAGTGGGAGGGGGCCAAGAGAGTCAGGGAGGGACAAACTCAAACTTGCATATATATGTGTGTGTGTGTGTGTGTGCAAAAAAAAACATGAGAATGTGGGCGTTTAAATGCTGCAGAAAAACTTTATTTTAAAGGCGTGTTCACAAACAAATGAAGGGTGTGGTGGATGTGGTGGGATTTAACAGGAAGTGGGTGATGGGAGAGGATAGATACCCTTTCAACATAGATTACACGCAGTCTAAACACAGTGACACACACTCACATTGTCCTGTGTACTCCGCATGTGTGTGTGTGAGGAGAAAGGAAGTTGAAGGAAATGATGAGCCAGAGGTCATTTATCATCTGCTTGATTGAAATGGGTCTCCACAGATGTAGTTCTGCTTCACCTAACTTCATCTTCAGCCTCAGTTGAACTTGACCGACATATTGCATTTGTTATTTAAACATTCCTATTAAAGTCACATGTGGTTTGGTATGCTTTACAGACCAGATGCTCCACAGATTCTACAGTGTTTTGATGTTACTATTATTATTTATTTGACCATGCGGTCTTATCAAGATCACTTTTTCAAGAGAGAAGTAACATAATTATAAAAACAATTGCAACAAAAATCACACGACAAAGCTTTAAAATCTGCGAGAGCTGTAATTCATTCCATTCAAAAGGCGCTTAGTACCCAAATCCAGTCCTGCCAAGATCAGTGTGTACTTATAGATATCTAAGGTTAAGCTATTATCAGAATATGTGCTGTAGTTGAAAGATATATTTGAGACTTAAATGGGAGAAGAGATGTGAGGTGGATTGGCTTCCGTACGACAGGAAGTTCTGGACGACAAATTGATTCCCCCCAAATCATTTATTTAATTTTTATGTCAATAAGAAAGCAATTTTGCCATACACTGAGCCAAGGGGTTTTGTATTGTGAGGCTTGGGAGTGCAATTAGGTGGCCTATTGACTACACTTACAAGGTAAATTATGATATGCTGAAAATAAATCCATGTTCTCTCTCTCTGCCTGCCTTCTTCAGGAAACTCTACTGGACAGATGGGGACAACATCAGCATAGCCAACACAGACGGCAACAACCGCAGCGTCCTCTTCACCGGCCAGAAAGGCCCCGTGGGTGAGTGACGTGCTACAGTATGTCTCTGTGTGACTGCGTGAGAGACAGCACACCCTAGTGACAGGGCAGGTCATTACACATCAGCTCTCTCTTTGTTTTCCAGGTCTCTCCATTGACTTTGACACTGAGCAGCTGTACTGGATCAGCTCAGGAAACAGCACCATCAATCGCTGTAAACTGGACGGCTCTGAACTGGAGGTGCTCGAGGGCGTAAAGGGCAAGCTGACCAAGGCTACTGCTCTGGCCATCATGGGTACGTCTCCAGAAAAATGTTCATTTTAGCCAGCGACGTATGTAGAGAGAGCTCAGCTATGACATGCGATAGCTTGACAAATGCTGCAAGTGTATGTGTGTGGGTTATTCCAGTGTTACTGTGTGTCTGGTTTTGATAGGGAGTGTTGAGCATCCTGTTGTGTGTTGTATCCTTTAGGAGATAAGTTGTGGTGGGCGGACCAAGGAACTGATCAGATAGGGACCTGTGACAAGAAGGACGGCGGCAACTGGAAAGTCCTGAGGAACAGCACGTCCCTAATGATGCACATGAAAATCTACAATGAAACTGTGCAGAGAGGTGCAGGACCGGCTGCCACACGGCAACTTTTTCTAAGCTGCAACATTTGTTTAGTTACAGTATATTACTTCGCAAAAAAAATAAAGGGCGGAAAATATGTCCTTGTCTCATTAAAGGTCTGCTTTGCTTGCTGTACGTAGCCTGTTTATCTATGCCATAGCACATCTGTTTATGTCTCTGTAACCCCTCTTTGATTTGTTTTGTGTATTTGTTCTCGTGCTTTTGCGTTCCCAGGCACCAATCTCTGCAGTAATAACAATGGAGACTGTTCCCAGCTGTGTCTCCCCACCTCCCCGACCACCAGAGCCTGCATGTGCACGGCAGGATACAGCCTGCGCACAGGGCAACAGTCTTGTGAGGGTACGAACACATTCATACACATTTTTCTTGATTCAGCCAAATTTGGATTCAAGAATTGATGACCGTGATAAATGTGTGATGCAACTCATTTGTGTGCTGTAGGTGTTGGCTCCTTCCTGCTCTACTCTGTGCATGAAGGCATACGAGGTATTCCTTTGGACCCATCAGACAAGTCTGATGCCCTGGTACCGGTGTCGGGCACATCCCTGGCTGTGGGCATAGATTTCCATGCTGGTATGACTTTTTTTTTGTGTTTTTTCTCAAATGCTAGATAAGGAAGAATTACCCCAGCATGAAGGTATTTTGTCTCTTAGCTGAAATAACTATTCAATTTACCACTGCATTTAGTATGTGTTACTTTATTAGGGTTTAGGAAAGTTCTATTCAGTCCAACTCTAATGGTACGTGTCCACAAGATCTATCCTTTCCACGCTTTCCATTCATTGTCTATTTAAGCAGCCGTGCAATGCATTCTGGTAGCGTGGCGGCTCGATTTGAGAGACGGGGCGCTACGTGTGCCGCTCCTCATTTGCATAAAGTTGAGGTCGAGGCTACTTCATGCAAATATGGGCGTCCGGCGGACTCAACGCCTCTAGAAACTCCAGAGAAACTTTTAAACTAACCGTTGTCGATCTAAAATAAAAACAGATTCAGCAACAGCATGGCTTAGTTCTCACATAAAATGTTTTCAGAAACACATTTCCATGAACTATTTTCTTAATATGAGAGAAAAAAGTTTCCAAACAAGCCGCCATGTTGGTTCCGGTTTGAAAGCTGGGAGCAGCAGCCCATGAGGGAAAGAGTTCGCCCAATCAGGTGTCTAGTGGCTGTCCATCAAGTGTCCAATGCTGGGAAGCCAGGCGAGCCTTCACATCCAAAAACGCCCCTCTGGACACGCACCATAACATGTTTCACTTGTTTTCACAGACAATGACACTATCTACTGGGTGGACATGGGCCTGAGCACCATTAGCAGGGCCAAGAGAGACCAGACCTGGAGAGAGGACGTGGTCACCAACGGCATCGGAAGGGTGGAGGGCATCGCTGTGGACTGGATAGCAGGTGAGTGACTCCTCAGACATGTAACTAAACATAGTGTACGTGTCTATTAGCCTTGCTTGACTGTTACCACGCAGTAGGAAGGGTGATGAGAACCTATTGTACTAACTGAGAAAAACAGGAAAGAACAGACACAGAGGAGAAAAAACAAAGAGACACCTGAAAATAATTTATTTCTTAGGTCAATGAAAGTCAGTTTTAAGTGTCAAAAAGGAGGTTGGACATGGCCGGATCATCATTGTTTCTCCTCCGTCCTCTACAGGAAACATCTACTGGACGGACCAGGGCTTTGATGTGATCGAGGTGGCCAGACTGAACGGCTCTTTCCGCTACGTGGTGATCTCCCAGGGCCTGGACAAGCCTCGTGCCATCACTGTCCACCCTGCGAAAGGGTGAGAGGAAACAACACTCCAATTACTACTGTAGCTGTCTTTAGCTTCTGCTTCTGTAATCTCTCTCATTATTGATTACTGAGGAAGTTGTCTCTGTGCTTTGCTGTGTGTTTGTTCTTGTGTGTGTGTGTGTGTGTGTGTGTGTGTGTGTGTGTGTGTGTGTGTGTGTGTGTGTGTGTGTGTGTGTGTGTGTGTGTGTGTGTGTGTGTAGCTACCTGTTCTGGACAGAGTGGGGCCAGTATCCCCGTATTGAACGGTCTCGTCTGGATGGCTTTCAGAGGGCTGTCCTGGTCAATTCCAGCATCAGTTGGCCCAACGGTATCTCCATTGACTATGAGGTGCAGTATAACGGGCCATTCTTGCATTTACATCACTATGTTACAGTGCAGACAGACAGTGGACACTGCTGCACAACATTATCTCAACCATTGCCGTCTGTGTGCCTGTAGGAGAGTATGTTGTACTGGTGTGACGCCAGGACGGACAAGATTGAGCGCATTAACCTGGAGACCGGAGATAACAGGGAAGTGGTGCTGGCCAACAACAACATGGACATGTTCTCTGTGTCTGTGTTTGAGAGCTACATCTACTGGAGTGACAGGTCGGATATACACCCCTCATTTGGCACTTATTTGTGAGCGATATTTATCTTCAATCTAAAAGATGACCTATTATGCTTTTTCCCTTTCCTTTAGCGTGTTACATAGTTTCTTGTGCATGTAAAGTTACAAAGTCCACGCCAAAGGGAGTTACTCTCCCCCACAGAAACACTGCTTCTGAACTGCCTGAAACCCCTCGCTTGAAGTCCCGCCTTTTCTCCCGTAACGTGGTGATGTCACCAAGTAATACGTTTGTATAATACCTGCCTAGCGGCTAGTTTGGCACGCCCTCAAACAAAGCTAGTTCGAGCGAAGCTGGAGCAGAGAGTTTGGTTCGGTTGACCAATCACAACAGAGTAGGCCAGCTGACCAATCAGAGCAAGCAGGGCTTTTCGGGAGGGGGGGCAGGAACTCAAACAGAGCGTTTCAGACAGAGGGTGAAAAGAGGTGCTGAAACACAGCCCGTATGAGAAATGTAAAGTGTTTTTTAAACATTAAAGCATGTAAACATGTTCTAGTATAAACCCAAAATACAAGTATGAACCTCAAAAATGAGCATAATAGGTCCTCTTTAATATTTTACTCATCTACAAGCTTAATTTTTAGTTTAATTTCTGTTTAATTTTTTAACCAGGACACATGCTAATGGCTCCATAAAGAGAGGCAGCAAGGACAACGCAACCGACTCTGTGTCTCTGAGGACTGGTATTGGTGTACAGCTCAAAGACATCAAGGTTTTCAACAGGGCCAGGCAGCAAGGTAAGCATGGTGGTGTTTATTTTAAAACAGTAAAATGCCTGCCTTACATGCGAAAGATGTTCAAAGAATTAGTATTTTCATGAAATCAATAGTTAGTTAAATACTTCATAAAATGTCACATAACAAATTTGAGAAATTAAATTGCAGTTGATGATTATTTCATGGATTTCATGTCTGTGTACAGGAACAAATGTGTGCAAAGACAAAAATGGCGGGTGCCAGCAGCTTTGTCTTTTCCGTGGCAACGGACAGCGGACGTGTGCCTGCGCCCATGGCATGCTGGCCGAGGACGGCTGCAGCTGCCGCGACTACGATGGCTACCTGCTTTACTCGGAGCGCACCATACTAAAGAGTGTCCACCTGTCAGATGAAAACAACCTGAACGCACCCATTAAACCGTTCGAGGACCCCGAGCACATGAAGAATGTCATTGCGCTCACGTTTGATTACAGAGGAGGTGGCGGAAAAGGAGCGAACCGCATCTTCTTCAGCGACATCCACTTCGGCAACATCCAGCAGATCAGTGATGACGGATCTGACCGCAAGACTGTGGTAGAGAGTGAGTATATTAACTTGTCTTTTAACAATCAACCTCCACCCAGCTCATGTCCCAGTTCATCTGCAGTGTATTCCTCCTCCCAAAGCTGATATTGGGCCTTTCATTAGTCAGGAGTTATTTCTGGTTACTCCACTTTTTTGGTGATTAACAAAGAACCTTAGTTGTAAACATTAGAGAGAAATCTAGGGGAGAAACCGCTGGAGTCAACAAAACACTTGCATGACATAAACACAACCAGGAAGCGTTTATTCTGAAGTTGCAACCAAACTAGAAACAAAAGGAAAGCTTTGAGAACAGAGTGTATATACGAACATAAACAGGCATACAGATTCACCTTATCTCAGCACAAGAAAACACAGGTGCACTGTTAATGTTTGACCAAAGTGCCTTTACTTTAAACTGTTTTACAAGGAATGCATGATTCAGGATTGTTAGTCCTACTGTCCCTGTGGAGCGGCACCTCCCAAAGATACCGGTTTGATCTTCTTATACAATATCCAGACTACCAGTGGATGTTGTTAAGCTGTTGCCTGCTGTTGGGAATGCTGTTGTTTTGCACTTAAGTCTCTGTTAAGTAGACTTTCCTCGTGAGGATAACGATTGTGTCCATCTTTCAGCAAAGCAACTCGGCTTGTGATTGTTTGCTGTAATTCCCAGTAGTCCCAGTAGGATTTGTGTGTCAGGTGTTCAGTTATATCAAGCTAGTTGTTGATAGTAATACTGTCAAGCAGCAGTCATAGCCACAGCAACACTGTCTCTTTGCCCGCCCCCGAACAGTTTCAGTAGGTCTTGTCTGAACTTTTGGGACATCAGTACATAGAGGATGGGGTTCATCACCGTAGAGGAGGTCGCCATGAGACGTGCAAATACGCTGAAAGGGCCATAACGCGGTGAGGCGCCAGTGGCCCCTGAGCTGTCTTCTGCCAATAAGGCCAACGTCAGGCCGTAGGACGGCAGCCAGCACAGGGTAAAAGCTAACACGAGCATGGCCGACGTCTGGGTCACTCTGCTCTGGTATCGCTCTACTTGGGGGGCGCCGCCGGCGTGCTGCCTCCCCCACAGGAACCAGTAGATGCTGCCGTATGCCACCGCAATGGTGACCAGTGGTAGCAAGAAGGCCGCAAGGAAGTGGAACAATCCATAGATCAGCTGGTCTCTGTGGGACCGGAAAGCAAAGCAAGCGAGGCCATCAGAGGTTCGCCGTGGGGTTTCCACAAAGCGAAAGACCAGCTGGGGAATAGCCAGGCAGCAGGCCGGGACCCAGAGGAGCGCAGCAGCTATAGACACCCGGCGGGGGGAGAGGAGGCCGAAGGCTCTGGCGGGCCGCACCACAGTCAGATAGCGAGACACAGCCAGCGCGGCCAGCGTGAAGGCGCTGGCCGAGGAGCAGGCCGAACCCAAGAAGCTCACCAGACGACACATGACGTCCCCAAACGGCCACCGCTGCATGGCGATGGCAGCAGTGTGGAAGGGAAGCATGGAGAGCAGAAGCAGGTCTGCAGCGCTCAGAGCCAGCAGGAGGACGTCAGTTCCTGTGCCGGTCATGGAGCTCTGAGGGGACTGTCCAGTACATCCCACCCTACTTCTCCGCCTCCCACACAGGATCACCATGACCACGGCGTGGCCGCCAACTCCCAGCCCCAGAATCAGTACATCCAATATCGGGACCAGGACCTGCTCCACATTTTCCAGCCCAGCTTCACTGCTGTTCCCCAGAAGATCCTCTGGACCCGTAGAGTTGCACGGCAGCATCCTGTCCTCAGTTATGGAGATGTCTTCCGGTCATACTACCACTGTTGGCTTTTGGTTGTGTCAAATATTTCCAAGCTGGTCATAAAACTACTGATAATACCTGATTACTCATACTGTGGGGCAATAGCAGTTTACTCAGAAATAACAGCATGCTGATTTCCACCTACTTCCCTAAAGGTTGATGACAAAATGACCAATAAAAATGACTGCAGGTGGATGTTATATACATGAATAAATACACATACAGTAGATTACATACATTTATGTCCCTTCTGACATTGTGAAAATCCAGCAAATGACCATTTTCATAGTAGAGTTCAAGGTACTTCCAGTGTGCTGTATGTGAATCAAGCCACTCCAGTCCTCGCAATCAGCTCCACCTCTGATTGGCTGGGTGGCGGTAAAGTGCGTGAAATAACCTCAGACCCCTCCATTGAAGACAAGACACTCCTGATTTCTCAGCTGTTGAGGTTTCCATCCATCTCTTGTTGAGAGCGTCCAAGTGTTGAGAGCTTATAATGCCGTAGATTGTGTGATTTTTCCCGTCACCCTCAGAGCAGGCGACCACTCCACGTGACGTCTTCAATCAGGCCCCGTGCTCAGCGCTCCACAATCAGCTTCATTCCTGCCTCCGAGGAACGGATCTCCTGAGAAACAGAGTTCTGGCAGAAGTGAATAGCTCGACAGTAAGAGAGGATAAAGTCGAGTGAACGGCAGGTGAACTCTGGACTGATTATCACAGAGCAGGAGAGAGATGGGCTGGCCTGCTCTTTGTGGGAGGGCCTAATGGGGCCAAACATACTTTTTTCCCAGGGTCCATTGTTTCTGTTCATTTTCTGAAAAGATCCGTACATTTTGTATAAGCGTTGCCCCTTCTCACGTATACACAAAACACACACAGCTATGACGTATACACAGACAGAGAAAAATAGTGCTTGCCTTCAGAAATCAGGGTAATTATTGACTGCCGGTCTGATAGCAAACACTGAACTGCTATCACACCTACTGCAGATAACTGCAATAAAGCACTATCAGTGTCAGCGTAAGCAGCTGAGCTCCAGAGCCGTAAATTCAGCTCATCTGTATTATTGTAAACAACAAGAGAAAATGTACAGGAACCCAGATAGGCTTGGGTCAACAATGTGAAGATAAACAACTGAAAAGCAAGAATTTGAGTCGAGAGTGCTGCAGGCTAGAGATTTATAATTCATTAACAGCACCGAAAGAAAAGAGGAAATGGGGAAGAATGGATTCCATGTTGCTCTTCATCGATTTTTTAAGGCATCGATTTACGAGCGCGAGAAGCGGAGGGGAGTTGTTTTTCCGGCGTTGCATGCCTTCGCTCGGCTCTGCAGTCACTTTCTCTTCATTCACAGTCTCTTAGCATGAGCCGGGCAAATGTTGGTTCATGTCCGCGGCGTTGCACTGGAGATGTTGAGGCGTAGTGTTAAGTGTCCCACCTGGTGGTGAATCTCGCTGATCCTCTCGGCCCGAGCCGAGTGAGGTCATACCGAGCTCTGGAAAAGGCAGCTGTGATCATTAGATTACTGTTCCATTGCAGTAACAGTAACAAGAAGGCAGCTATTACCAAGTATTTGGCATTGGATGTGTGTTTTTCAAATGTACTCTTCCTGAAGTACACTCGTGTGTGTTGTTTCTCACCAGCAGAGAACAGCTGTTCTCTATCTACCGCCACAGAACTTTGTGTTCCTCCATTTTGGCTGACTCCTGCCTGTCCTCTGGCCTCCACGCAGGCGAGGAGCTCATAACCTCGGACTCATTTCAGGGCTGTGGAGCAGAAAAAATGACTTCTCATCTGTTGATGAGGTAGTGCGATGGAAAGTAATAGGCTAGGCGGCAACTGTTATTGTGACCTTTTTAGTGAGCTATTTGTTGGATAAAAGCCTCGAATCACACTGTGTTCTTGGTCATTAATACCAAGCTGTCATGTCCATAGTCCTGACTCTGTGCTGCCCCACAGCAGGCTGCCAACACCGAGCTGTTGCCAGACAGTCCACATTTGGCCTTTTAACATAGAACTGGGATTGACGTGCTTCTTTTCCTTACCCTCTTTTCTCTTCTGTCTTCCCCCCTCTTTGTGGCTCCTTTTCTTTTCCCTTTTTCCATTCTGTCTTTATTTATCTCACCCTCTTCTCTCTGTTCCCTCCGTCTTTTTCAGATGTCGGCTCGGTCGAAGGCTTGGCGTACCACAGGGGCTGGGATATGCTGTACTGGACCAGCTATACCACCTCAACCATCACCCGCCACACTGTGGATCAGAACCGCTGGGGTGCTGTCGACAGGCACACTGTGGTCAGCATGTCGGGAGACGACCACCCGAGAGCCTTTGTCCTTGACGAGTGTCAGAGGTTAATACATTAATTCACATCACAACCTCCTTGCATTCAAAACTATTCCTAAATAAGGTCACAAACATTCACATGTACTGATTTTTTATTCTCTCCTGCAGCCTCATGTTTTGGACCAACTGGAATGAGCAGTCTCCCAGTATCATGCGGGCCACACTGTCTGGTTCCAACGTCCTTGTGATCATTGGCAATGACATCCGAACCCCTAACGGCCTGGCCATAGACCACCGCGCTGAAAAACTGTATTTCTCCGATGCCACACTAGACAAGATAGAGCGCTGCGAGTATGACGGCACACGCCGCTACGTGAGTGACATGCACACTCACATGCAGACGCACCGTGCTGCGTAATGGAAACTGTTGTACTACAGTATGATTGTGTTGTTATTGGGTTGCCTAATAACAGTTTATCATTTCCAGTTTGCTGCAAGGCTGAATGTGTGAGGTCATGACTGTGAATGTGCTTCCCCCTGCAGGTGGTGTTGAAGAATGAGCCGGTCCATCCGTTTGGCCTGGCCGTGTACGGTGACTACCTCTTCTGGACTGACTGGGTGAGGAGGGCCGTGCTTCGGGCTGACAAATACACAGGAGGAGACATGAAGGTGTTGCGTGCCGACATACCTCAGCAGCCAATGGGCATCGTCGCTGTGGCCAACGACACCAATAGCTGTGAGTTTTTACACAGTGAGGGATCCAGCTGGTTGTGTGAATGTGTGTGTGTTATGCCCCGCCCTTGGGCACAAACCCAAATCAACCACAGTAAACACCTTTAAAACACTCAAATCCATAGGACTTACTAACAAAGACATATGAACAAGACAATAAAAACTCATAGGCTGCGGTCGAAAACAATTTTTTGCTTAGGAAGGTTTCTAACGGAGTGAAATGACCCAGAAGTGTCTCAGTAGCAGCCATGATAAGAGCTGTTTGAATTCTCTAAATGCTAAGGAAAGGAGCTTCAATACTTCTTTTATTATCTCCTTTAGCATAGGATACACTGGAACATCCTTTACAAAAAGAAAGGTGATGATGCCGCCCCACAATTCCTTGCGGCAACAACATTTAAAGCGACGCATCATTCTGCCGTTCATGAAAACAAACAATATACTTGCATATTATCTTCATACAGTCATATACTAACAGGATTCATGTTGATAAATATGAGTAGACAGTGACAATTTAGTTTCACTTTATTTAAATTAATTAATTAATTATGTATTTATTTATTTAAAACATGTAACAAATAACAAATAAAATGAACAGTAAACATATAGCAAACTGTCAGTCAACAAATAATCAACATAGATAAATATGACATGTCAGCCGTGTGTGTGTCATGACTGTTCTGAACTGTATAGTGTTTTTTAATGCGTAGGACTGGGTAATATGGAAAAAATCCTTTGTATGAATGTATATTGTGATTTTATAAATCTTCTAGAAAAATCAATTGAGAAACTTTTAAATACAGAATAACATACCTCGATAAGAATGCCTATTTTTGGCTAATCCAGCTAATTAAATACCTGCCAAGTCAAGGTACTTCGTAATAATAATTACAAAGTGAAATGTGGTTTGAAATGTAAAGCTTAATCATTCATGTCATCTCAAAATTTGCACTAATATGCACCTAAACCAACTAAACATTTTTTTTATATTTATAAGTTGAGCAACCATCTGCTGTGTAGAACTTGAGGTAATGTCTTTAAATTTTATTACGGCACAGATTATAGTTTGTTACGTTCTTCGATTAGGGTCCAGGGGATGAGGGGAGTAGTTATAAAATAAACTCAGGGAAAGAGAAGCATGGACAACCAAAGTTAAACAAAAGTAACAATTTATTAATAGTGTACGAGCCAAAATGTGCATTTAGCCTGTATTGTTTATTATCAGTTGTTTAGGCCACACACGTTCTTTTTGGTTACTATCATTTCTGGTAATTACCACCAAAAGGGTGTGTTTTTCACTTTATTTACCTGTGCACTTGCACGGCAGGATTCAGACAAAAAGGGTAGGTTAGGCTCAGACATTTTCTGTTGATCGTCACATCACATCATCTACTTTAGTTATTCCAATTAGCCTAAGTTATTGCTTGTCATTCTTTTCATTTAAATAAGCAACATAAATGCATCTGGACTTATGGATTTCTTGGAACAGGTCACAGTAAAGAGCCTACTAAGCATCAGCAGCTTTTGATCGATAGTAGCCACTACAAACAGTAAAATCAAATGAAATGCTCACAATGACCAACTGAAATCTACAAATCTACCCAAGGAAAGCGGCACTAAGAAACAAAAACAAGAGATAAAGTCTTAACTCAAAAGACTGCAGCACAAGACGAATAAACACACCGCCTCTAGAACAGAGCTACCGACCCCGGTACACACATAATCAACCAACGTCAACCAACACACACGCCACCGGCCCCGTCTGTTCGTCTCTCCGGTCTCTTAACCACTCGGCCCTAATGAGTGATTGAGCCCAGACGCCGTACATCCACTCACTGCAGCTGCATGGCGGTGTGAGGGCGGCACCTGAAGAGACACAGGAGAGAGAGCAGAAAGAACACACAGCACATAAATATAGTTCCTTGGTGATAACACCATAAATCAAACTGATTAACTGAAAGGTTTTAGTATGGGCTGTAAGTGTTGTACCTAAACACACACAAAACACCAAGATGTTTTTCTGTCCCAACAGAGCAGTTAATGACAGAAGTAATCTAGGAGTGACTCTGCAGCAGATGAGTTGATGACATTTTACAGAATGGGCCCACCTGACATTCACAACCTCAACATCGGCTCTGTATCACCACAGACACACACACACACACACACACACACACACACACACACACGAGTGCCTGCTGAATTGCTGTTCTTCACTTCACAATCCATACGTCTCCACCTCTTTCTCCAACTCATCTTGTTCTACATCTCCCATCGTCTGTATCCTTATAAATCAATGCTGCGCTGCGTTTTTTTTCTCTACCGTTATCGTTGGCCATCTTCTCCCTCAAGTTGCCTCATTCGGTAAACTCTGTCACGCTCCAATACCCTCAGCAACCATACGAGCCGAGAGCCCGCGGTAATAGCTGCAAATCCCATTTAGATTGAGTCACATTGAATTATGCATTCAGCGGAGGCAGAGCCATTCGCCACATTCATGCAGGCGTATCTGTCTGCTGATGTGGATGCACACATGTGGGCGGGTGGTGTTTGCTTGTGTGTCAGGAGGGTGGATGTGGAAAGTCTTAGCCAACTTTGTGTGTGTGTGTTAAAATTGTGCAGGTTTGTGTGGCTAAACCTCCCTAACTTTCCTCATCTCTTCACAGGTGAGTTCTCTCTGTGCCGTGTTAACAACGGAGGGTGTCAGGACCTGTGTTTGTTGACCTCTGAGGGAAGGGTCAACTGCAGTTGCCGTGGCGACAGGAAGCTTTTGGAAGACAACACCTGCATAGGTAATATATAATACAAATCATAAAAAACAACAAAATTTGGTTAAACACTAGGACCACCATAGCCCACTCAATTTAACACTGTGGTTCCAATATCGTAATTATTCCGTCATTGTATGATATGTTTCCCTCCTGCACTGACTTTTCCTAAATACCTATTCTGCACATGCCTGTATTGTCATATTGATTGAATAACATTTAGAAAACCAAAAAGATGGATTTTTTTATGACAAAAGCCGCCTTTAGTTGCCAGGAGTAGCGCAGATTAACGATGGTACTCTCTTCCGACTTTCCTCCGGCAAC